>JAINRI010000723.1:0-105256 GCA_025413485.1 Ficus microcarpa
TTTTCCTACTATAGAAACTGTCATTTTTTTCCTTGATATATATGAACTACAGTTTCAGTAGTTGAATTGATTTATGTTAACCATTTGACTTATAAATGTCCACATTTAAAATTTTTGAGACATAAAACTGCTCTATTCATATATTAGATAATAGAAAAGTTAATCAAACGGCTAAAATTGTAGTTCTTACCAGTAGTGGAAAATGACAGATTCTACAATAGAAATCTCTATGTTTTTTTTTTTTGGGTTTTTTTTGCATTGGTGTCTCTAAACTTATTGCACAGTTTTATTTTACCCCTAAACTTTTAATTTTGACAATTTGTCCATTGCATGTGAAAATATATAGCAAAAACACTCCAAACTGATAATGGTGTTAATGTTTCGATGGAAATTGACCAATGACTTGCATATTGCTTACTATTTAATGATAAGAATAGTCATTTTTATCTATTAACCAATTTTATTGGGTTTGGAATGGTCTTTAATTAAATTTAATTAAAATTAAAAATTCTGAAATAACCATGTTTCAAGTATAAAGTTAGGCTAACATTGACTGAAAAAAATCCTTTCATACTCTTAATTAATAACTCATGTGCAAACTATTTATCATTTTCCGTTGAAAAACAAACACCATAATCAATCAGGGGTGTTTTGCTTACATTTTTAAATTTAAGGGTCAAATTGTCAAACTTAAAAGTTTAGGGTGTAAATTAGAATTGTGTGATAAATTTAGGGGGCACTAGTGTCAAAAGCTTTTTTTTTTTTTAATAACTTTAATTTTTGTGTCCAAGTTATTGTTTTAGCTTAATATTGATAATTTGATTGACAATTTATAATAATTTGTCTTGAAACCTAGGTTCCAATGTTCCAGAACATGAACGATCAAGTGTTGGAAGTGATCAGCCACCACCTCAAGCCAGTGATCTACAATGAGAGTAGTTACATCATCCGACAGGGGGACCCACTTGATCGGATACTCTTCATCACACAGGGAACGGCGTGGGCCTACAAAAACAGTACTATTACTGATCATCATGTGAATAGTTTTAACGGTGATGATCAAAGTTTTATTGGTAATTCCATGAACAGTTCTAGTAGTAGTAGTGCTAGAACTAGGCGGCTTAAGAGATGTGATTATTTTGGGGAAGAACTTCTGCAGTGGTCACTCACACACAACACAATTTCGGAGTTCCCGATTTCGACCACAAATGTCAAGTCCCATACCAAAGTTGAAGCCTTTGCTTTCATGGCCAATGACTTGATGAATGCGGTCTCTAGATTCTGGTGGCTTTTCCGGCAGAACCTCCCCGCTGATCACTCGACCAATTCTCAGGCCGAGCGGTGGGAGACTTTGGCGCTTTCTGCCGTGCGGATGTTAAGGCGCCGCAATAAGAAAAAGAAGATGGCGAACTCAACGGCCGCGCAGTTGGTTGAGGGTGGTGGCGGGAAGTCACAAAGACGCAAGTACCAACGGTTACACCACTAATGCCCTAGGTGGCTAACGGTGCAACAATTGGAAAATTAGGCCAAAATCTGGCGTTATGAAATTACTATTAGCTCCTTAAGTTAAATATTTTAATTATAATGTTAATATTTGGGATCATGTTGAAGCAAATCAATATTAGCTGTTAAATCAATAATTAAATCAGCAGTTAAATGTTAGACGTCGGTTGTGTAAATGCAACATTAATAATATCAAGCACTTGGCAAAGATTATCCTTCCTGCTTGAATAATATAAAGAGAATTATTGGTGTCGTTTGAAAAAAAAAAAAAAAAATCAGAATCTATTAAGAGTACAGAAATAGCTTGACCTAATTTATACTTGAATGATGGATCTAATTTCGTTCACACCAATATTGAGTCTGACTTGTATGATGTATTGGCCGGACATAACCTAAAATTGAGGTTATTAACTTAAAGATTAAAAAAAAGAAAAAAAGAAAAGACTAATATACGAGTAGTGTTAAGGATACAACATAATCCCAAGATTTTGAGTATCAATTCATATGTTATGTTTTCATTGATTGATGTAATTAATAAATTGATATGATAATACTTTAAACACTTATTAATAAAAGAACGATAATTAATCCATTACTCTTCCAACTTGTAAGTATCATGCGCGTATATTTATATTTGTATATTTATATGTATAGTTATAATTGGCCAAGAGAAGAAAAACGTGCATGTTGACAAAGTCAAAATTTATGGAGTACAGGATTGAACAATTTGCTTAAAAGTCTAATTAATTATATAGTAATGTCGTTTTCTATGAAGGAGCTAGGAAGTTGTAGTATTAATACTTGTTCTCCATGCTGTATGTGAACTTCTGACTTCCGCATTATTTAATTATATATGTTGGCCCCTAGATATGTAGCTTAAGAAATCTTCTAATTAATAAAATATTAATTTCTTATGTTATGATTAATGTGTGACGCATATGCTTGGTGGTAATTTATGATCTATCAATTCCTAATATTATGTGGACGTACGTGTATATATAGGATATTATTAGAGTACAGTGACCTGAATTTTGTTTGAATCAGGTCGAAAAGTTCGCAGTGCGACATATATAGTGGAGCTTTAATTATGAGATTTTTTTAGGGGTTTTGTCGTGGTACGTAGCAGATGGATTGGGCCGATAGAGTTTAGGGTTTGGGTATCTATATAATGTAATTTTAGGGTTCCATATCATTATGTTTTTGTTATAGCTACTCAAAACACATCCTTCTTGTACTGATATTTAATTTAGTGGATTACTTCTTCTCTGTCCATTATTTTTTCTCGTTTAGAATTTTCTTTGTAAATCTATGTTTTCTTATTTTCATTTTTCTAATACCTATAGTCTCGTTGTTTTTTTGTAACAGATATCATATATAGTTGTTCTGGGATTCAGTGGCAAGAGATATATATAACTTATATACATATGTTTAATATAGTAATGTAGTGTATACAGAAGAAAGAAAATCTACGATCCGTATAGAGTCATATTGATTGTATGGTCCATGTAAACTTATGGTGATTAATAAATTAAGTTATATTATCACTAGCTAGGCGCTAGCCATATCTCCGTTAAATAATTCGATCTAATATTACGCACTATAAGTATTGTGTACACATTGAACTCCTGTACCTAATTAGTTGGTCACATAAAATTTACGAAGTATTCTTCAATACTTTTTGTTGAATTAGAATCATTATTTATAGTCTTGTTCCTTAGAATTGGGAGTTGAATATGCTTGTTTGTTTCCGTGATTCATGTGAACACTTCATAATACATAATATATATATATATATATATCTAGCTAGGTATGTACAGCTGGAAGAGTTTAATTTTCTTTTTCAAAAAAAAAAAAAAAGAATATAAATAATACTAAATCTATCACTAATTCTAACTTTTTATACCAAAGAACTAATTAGCATGTGACTTACCATCTTATTATTAATAAATATTAAACAAAAAATTACCACATCAAATAAAGTCAAAAGATATACATCAGTCTTTGAAAAGATGATAACTTACAAATATATGAATTGATATAAGGTGCCTTTAGTTAACACTAGTCAATAAATATATAGCCGTGTATCTGGTTAGATATACCATAAAGTCTATAGTTAATGATACTAATCAAAATTCAAGATTTCTTTGGATAACCTTGTTCTGGGATGCATTAGAAGGAAGAAAATATTAAATGTTTCGGAATATTCGATTTAATTATTCACAAGCTCATTGACTAAGAGGCATGTGCATTGCATACCGACAATATTTATATATAGAGCCACGCAAACATCGTGAAAAGTTAATTAAGATTTAAAACAGGAGTAGAGTTTTAGTAATTCTAATTTATATGAATTTTGGAACATTTTAAGGTTGCATTATCAAATGTTAATTGCAGCTGTCATGCATGACCGTGACGTTAGTACGTCACACGAGGTTTTTATTTATTTATTTATATTTATTTATATTTTTATAAATTGTTTGACAAGGATTAATTAATTAATTATGATAAACTGAGATCACAATATCTTAATCTTGCTATAGATTATTAATTTTTGTTTCTACCTAGTTTTACCTGCCTCAGTACTGAATTTTCGTGTGAACATAACATGTTTTTTCCACCACTTTTAAGGAAGAGCTGTTGCTGCGCTGGTACAGGATTTGAATTGATTTTATTCTTTGTGAAAACTAAATAAGACTAACAAGTAAATTAATGGGGAGCCTAATCATGCTTAATTTCAAGTCTTTATAAAAGCGTTGGACCAACTTTCCTTTGTTTATGCATTTAATTATGAGGATCCATTTATATTTGGTTGAAATTGTGGCTTAATCCACTTTTCTTTCACGCTTAGGACTAATCATATCATTCCATTTGTTTGAATCCTCCGATCTCTCTATTCGCATTTCGCGGCAGGTATATCTCTACTCTTTTTAACTGCGTTTTAGTTCTTTCACAGGCGCCGTCATAGTGACCAAGCGTGCCTGCCTCTGTTGTAGTTCACTTCCTGTTAATGTTAAACCTCTTCTAAATTCACATTATTTTTCTTAACTATCTTCTAATTTTTGTGCAGGATTCAGTACTAATTGTACGAAACAGTTATGTATAACCGCCATGAATGTGAGGTAGCGCCTGTAGACGGTGATATGTCCCCGGAATTAGATATTAAAATAGTGAGGTTAGTTTCTTTATCTTGTTCTGGGCAAAAAAAAAAAGAAAAAAAAAAAAAAAGGTTTAAACATTTTACTTAAGGTGTATACATGTCATATTTGTGCCTGCTAAACCTAATTCATCCGTTTTAACTTATAATCACCCACAATGCTAATGTACTAGAATTTCCAATTTAATTAAGTTCATCATCAATTGTTTTGCTCATTAATTACTTCTTCTTAAACAAGCAGGTCGGATTTTTCTAATCCAAAGAAGTTTTAGTGCTGAAGAGAGGCAGCTTTCGAACGAAATGTAAGGAACACACACAGAAAATGACGAGGACAAAAGTACTATCGAAAAATGATGGAAATTGTCAACCCACAAGGACCGTATCTTTCAACATTGAACAAGATATTTCTAACGTCATGGGTGATTGCAGTCATAACGGATCCATTTTTCTTGTACATTCCCACTCTAAACCAGGAAAAGAAGTGCCTCAGAATGGACAAGAAATTGGAGATTGTAGCTCTCGTGTTTCGATCTTTCACGGATCTCTCTTACGTGCTGCATATTCTTTTCCAACTTTTTGTTGGGTTAACGGCTAAAACCTCCATGAAATCGAATGAGAAAGAATGGGTTCCTTAATAATGCTTTCAAAAGAGCTGAAAATATTAACTGGTCATATATCCTACTTGATGTTCTAGCTGTGCTTCCTGTCCCACAGGTAACTATACGAAAGCCAATTAAGAAACAGCCAAAATCATGTTGTTAATTAATAATCGGCCGGATCTAATGACTAATTGACACTGAATACGTACATGTGATTTATGCAGGTGATAATTTTAGTTTTCTTTTCGAGGATAAGGCCGGTCTTCAGACCATCGAGCGCAAGGAAAATTTTGTTATACATAGTTCTTCTCTTTCAATATGTGCCTAGAGTTTTTCCAAATCTATCTGTCTTGTGACGCACTTAGAAAGTCTCGCGACGCGCTCAGTAAAACTTTATGGGCTAGAGGGACATTCAATTTGTTTCTCTACATCATTGCTAGTCATGTAAGAATTCCAATTTCGTTCCCTTTTGTACCTAGAAATTTCTAATTATTATTTTACTAACTTTTTTCTTTTGTTTTTTTGGTTCCTTGTACATCTAGATTCTTGGAGCATTTTGGTACTTCTTTTCCGTCGAACAAGAGACAACATGCTGGCAATATGCGTGTAAAAATCAAACTGGATGTCTTCCTAGTATGTTTAACAGCTGCAATAATGACAATACTCCGAGGAACATGACATTTGTGAATGATTTTTGTCCTATAAATCCATCAAAGACGACGGACTTCGACTTTGGAATATTCCTTGGAGCCATTCAGTCTGGTATAGTTGCCTCAACAGATTTTCCAAGAAAGGTGCTGCATTGTTTTTGGTGGGGCCTGCGGAATCTGAGGTGTGTGCATATATCTCTCTATACTTGTACGACCTTACAAGTATATATGCTTTTTGTGTGGGCTCTGTGGGCTTTATTTATTTCAAATAGGGTTGTCTAATTCAGAAATTATATCTTATATTTTAAAATTTTATATTTCTATACATCAGATTATATATAATATACAAATTTATACTTTTCTTGGTCAACACATAATTTTAACCTAAAAATTCCCTTAAAAAGAAATAACTACAATTTGGATTATTTATCTTTTACATTATTTTGCTTTAATTCATTAAAGTATACCCAAAACAAATGTACTTTGGGCATTTTAAGGTCAATATTAAGTCTTGATCCAAGAGGAAGCTGGGTATAAATTTAGATATTAAAGGTAATAATAAAAGTGTAAAAATTTAAAATGCGTAAGTTATATTTTTTGAATAAAAGTAAAATACAGGATATAAAAATGTAAATAATTTAACCCTTTGACATAAAACCTTACGGGGGTGTTTAGAGAGTTGTTTCATTCCAACTCAAACCGTACTATTTTTTGTCTTTTTCCCAAAAAATTTTTGTTTTTTTCTCAAAAATTTTTTTGTCTTTTTTAAAAATTCAAAAAAATTTATTATTACAACTAAAATATTTCAACTCAAACTAACCAACCAAACACCCCCTACATGTTTTCAAAATATGGATTTTGAACCTTTTTCTCACTTGCTAAGCTAGCCTCTACCGGGAAGACCTTACAAATAAATGCTTTTTCCTCCCTTATTGAGTTTAATATGGTTGAAAATTATTGTCATAAATTTTTCTTTCCGTTAGTGTATAGTACTTAAAGTTTCTAACGATTTAATCACTGCAGTATGTTGTAGTTAATTTGCTCGACCATTTTGCAGTTCTTTTGGTTCAAACCTGGAAACAAGTTCCGCTGCGTGGGAAAACTGCTTTGCAGCTCTCATTTCTATGCTCGGCTTGCTTATATTTTTATATCTCATTGGAAATCTACAGGTTAGAGTTGTCATTTATTTATTTTTAATTAGTCCCACTTTATCTTTATATTTCTTTACAGTTCGAACTCCTGTAATTGCACTCCATGATTCGTTAATCTGTTGTCAGTTTCATTGACTCATGAGCTTTTTATGTGGCGGACTGCAGTTATATATGCAATTACCAACTCAGCGATCAGAGGACAGAAGACACAATAGGAAAGAGGAGATACGTAAAATCGTGGAAGGGAAGAAACCCGACATACACCTCTGGGCGTCCCATAACCTTCGCGGGCATGATGCAGTAGACGAGGTAACGACGGCGATCACAGCATACTTGCAAGACTTATTGGAAAATGAAAAGGACCTTAATTCCAAAACATTTAATAAACTAAAGAAACAGCTAAAGAAACTGCAAGTTCTTCTCAAAGCTAAACACCCTACAACAAAGCTAGAATTTGGCCAGCATTTGAGCGGAAAATTAGAAGTCGACCATCCCGCCATTGGTTTCCTAAAAACAGTATGCTTCTAATTGTTTAATGTCCTGGTATTCTGTTGTATTACCAATGGTAGGAAGTAGAAGACTTATGGCTAATTTTCCTTAATTAATTTGTTGTGTTAAACAGATACATTTGCAGTTGAAAGACATAATATCAGGGGGGACAAAGCACCAGTGGAGTAAGACAAAAGAATCTGCACAATTATGGATGTTGAAAAATGGCATCCCTAAACTAACCATGCTCATGATCAAGCAATATGTACAACACAGATTGCAGAATAGCAATGATGATGTTGATATAGTGTATCTGTTTTCGGTTCTTCCAATCGAACTTCAACGGATTATCAAGCGACACCTCTGCCCAAAAATGTCCCTAAAGAAGGCAAGTTTCCTCAGCTACTATTTTTTTTTCCGCCAAATTAACAACATATATGTAGCTAGATACTCACCAGTATTTCTGTCATATAAGATGTTTCAAGAGAAAAATAAGGCAACAACATTATGCTGCGTTATTTAAAATTCGTATTGCTTTTAAACTGACCTTTTATGTTTAATATCTGACTTATTAAAAAATGTATCATATTGTAATTGGTTAGACATAATTTAGAACGTCAAAAATTGGACGGAGGATCTGAATCCACAGTATAGTTTAATGGGGTAGTTTTGTGACTAATTATGCTTGATTGAAAGACTAGTAGTTGGATATATCAAACAGTTGTATATTAAGTTGGGCACTTTACACAAACTCTGTTGTTTTAATTAGCACATTGTCACAAACACAGTTGTTTTAATTAGCACATTGCCAACTTTGTTTTATTGATTGTAAGCTAGGTGCCGGAGCTTCAAAACATCGATGACCAAGTGTACGAAGAGATCATTAAACATCTGAAGCCGGTGAGCTACGCAGAGAACAGCTACATTATTCGAGAGGGAGAGCCAATTGGTCACATGCTTTTTGTCACGCAAGGTCTTGTGTGGGTGTTCGGAAATGGTGCTATTAGGAGCGTAGCGAAAGGCGATTACTATGGAGAACAACTTCTGGAGTGGCAGTTGAGATCAGCCTCGTATACCGAGTTGCCAGTCTCAACCAAAAATGTGCAGTCCCACACCAAAGTAGAAGCTTTGGTTCTGAAGGCCGTGGACCTGAACCACATACTCTCAAAGTACTGGTGGAAATTCCCAATCGCTAAGCAATACGAGGTCCAGCTTCTGAAGCGATTTGCCGCCGGTGCCATTGTGGAAGCCTGGCAGCGCTGCCGATCCAGAAGGCAAAAAGATCCTTCGCTTCGGTGGACGGCGCTCAACCGGAAAATTACTAGTGTAACCGCATTCTCATCAAATATGTCGAACCCTTTATTTGTTTGAAAATATGCTTCATTAACCATGTAACTTTTGGTGATTGCAGACTTCAGCCTAATATTGTTATTAAGCTCTAGTTATAATTAATATTGTTGTTTTCTTCTTCTTCTTTTTTTTTTTTCGAATTTTCGATTTCATAAATAAGCATTGACTGCGAGTAATGTGCCACTGTTTGAAAATTTGGCGACAAGAGAACCTGGAGACTTCTGCTATGATAACGAGTGTAGTTGACTTATTGTTACTAAGTTTAAATGGAAGTTCTTTTAGGTAATATTATTATTTTTAAAATAAATAGAGAGGAGGAATTGAAACTTACATTCAAATTTAATAAAAGAAAAATAAAAATAAAAGAGAGATAAAATCAGAATCTATTTTACTAATTAAAATTCTTGAAGGTATTCATATCTAAGGTTTGACTGGTATAGGACCTAATTTTGGAAATGACTTGATCATCGAGTTTTAGTGACTGAAATTATGTCTAACCAAATATATTAATCTCATATCATTATGCGGAATCATAAGTTAAAAACACAGTACTAAAGTCGGTTGAAAAGGTTTTCAAATTTCTTCAAATGATGTGATATAATGTGATTAGTTAAACACAAATTGAGCTGTACATAATGATTAAACACAAATTGTTTCTTTTTGTAAAAACAAGGTTATTACTAAAAAGTGGCATCATTTATGCAGGAAACAATCCTAGTTTTCCTTCGGAAGATTAAAATATTTCTCGGGATCTTGGGAGAAAAAGTTTCTAAATGCAGTTCTCCTCTTTCAATTTGTACCGAGGATTTTCCGAATCTATCTATCCTGTGTATATGGAACTCACAAAGACTCAAGACCAAGTCACTGGAATTGTATATATGGGTTAAGGGTGGATTAAACTTTTTTGTCTTCATTCTTTCTAGTCACGTAAGTTCATGATCATATATAAACTCTTTTGTTTGTCAGTTTTGAACATGTATTATATGTTTACCAAAGGTTTAGTTTCCTTTTAATCTTTTGACATAAGTTTTTTTTTTCCTTTAATTTCATAAAATGAATGAAGATGAGAAACTAAAAAAAAAAAAAAAAAATGAAAATTAGAATCCAGTGACAAAATAAATCAAAAATAAAATGAAAAAGAAACCCAAACTAAATTAGATTCATTTATACATCTTGAAACTCTTTTCTTTTCAATCACGAAAATTTATAGGAACTTTTCTTTTTTGAATCTGCGTAATCACTTCTTTTTGTATGTTATTGAGTTCCTCCAATTTATCCCTAAATTTTAAAATCACAATCTCCATTTTTTATGACCAAGTATATAATTATCGACATCTCTCATGACTTATCCTTCCAGGTATTTGAAATCTCTTCTAACATATCTTTTTGAAGAGAGTGCATAATTACTTTGAAACCTTATTGTTACGTTGTTTTTTTAATTTGATGAATATGAATACTCTTTCTGTTTTTGTTTTCTCAAGTGGTTCAAAAAAAATCTGGCGACTGCTTCCTGCATGTGATTTATGTCCATCTCTTTTTACTTTGTTTCTTTTTCATATTTTAATAATATTAAATGCTCACTGTGGATGCAATTTTTTTTAGTTGTTACAACAGTGACTAGTAAGGTCTGAGGAAAGTCGTATCTTTGACATGTAAACATCATGATCGCTGTCATGTACATCAGTCGTCATTAATAAATTTTTTAAATATCAGTTCGAATTATTATTTATTTATTATTATTTGATCCCGGAGGTTGAATTTCACCCACCCGGATCAATCGTAATTAATTTTTTTGGTGGTTGTTTCATGTAGCTTTCATGAACTCATATCCGGCATTATGTTGATAACAATTGACCCCGAGTCTTCTTTTATATCTGAACTTCAACAGTTCACACTTATATATATATATATATATAGCATATAACACCTAACATGACAGTGACAAAATCATAATTTTTATAGAGAGATTATTATTATATGTTGAATAATTGAGAGATTATTATAACCAAAATTTTATTTTTAAAGCGATTATTATGAAATTTTATTCAAAATTTTAGACTACTTTTTCAAAAGAAGAAAAGTTGACGCAGAGGCTTTTAAGCTCCCTTGGCCCCGTGGTCCTTCATTGTCTCCATTAATGGCACACGCTGGCTGTCCTTGAAGGATAGTCATTCTCAAATGTGACAGTATATTTGGTTAAAATCGTATAAGCAATTAGAGTTGTGGGATCCACGTGGCTTGTTTTGGAGAAATTTAAAAAAAATATATATATATATATTTAATAGGTATCGAAAAGTAGTGACCTGGTAGGTAAGTAATTGATCCTGGTACTGTTTAATGGTAATTACATTGTAATTTCATTATTTTTTCCCTTTATTATTTAACGTGAATCCTTATTGTCCCTGATAAAATTCTTTTTTTTTTTTTTTTGGTTTTGTTTTCTTGTCTGATAAAATTCTCATTATTTAAAGATGGTTCTTTATGTACATTGTACTTTCCCAACAACTCATGAAAATCACGTGAAACTCCTGTGTTATAACACTGCCATAAGGTGAAGTCTAATCTCTCTGGATCAATAATGAAAATATGGTGAAAATATTATTACAGGTAAAACTGGAGTAAAATTTTATTATTACTTTATTAATAGAGTTCAATTTTAAATTATTAAGATGTAATTAAATAGTTGAGATGTTATTTATACACAGTTAATTATCACATATATTATCTTATAATAATATTTGATTAAGAAATTCAAAAATAATTAAAAAAGAAAATTTAAAAATCTCCGCCAGTGGGGTGGGGACGGGGGGCTTGGGGGGGGGGAGGGGGTTCTAATCGGCGTTGGGTTGGAGGGCTCTTGAGTGCCGAGGAGAGGGGCTATGGTCGCTGTCGGGGGTGGGGGGGCTTGGTTGGCGTCAGGGGTGGGGGGAAGAGGGGCTCGAGTACCAGGTTGGGGGGGTCTGGTGTGCGTCGGGGGTAGGGGGCTTGAGCCTTGAGGGAGGGTGGTCTTGTCGGCATCGGGGGGAGGGGGTAGATCTAGTTGGGGGGTTTGTCATCGGCGTTGGGAAAGGGAAGGGGTGGTTTTTTTTTTATTTTTTTTATTTTTATTTTTATTATTAATATGAGGTAAGGTATATGATAATTATGATACACAAGCAACATCTTAACCGTTTGGTTACATCTTAGCGGTTTAAAAATAAGTTTTATCGATATGGTATATTAAAAGGGTTTTACCACAGCTTTACCCTATTATTACTTTAATTTTACAAAAATTTAGGATATATAGTTAATACCAATAAAAATATCAAAAAATTATGAGAATTATGAAATTTGCTTTAAAACATATTTCTAACATTTTAAGATAGCATAAACATTAAGAAGATACATAAATACACAAGTTTTACATGTGAAACTTCTTATAGTTTACATAATTTAATATCAAAAGGAAGTTCTATAAAGTTCAAACATGATTGAAATATCATTCTGATTTAAACAATAATAGTGGCATGATATGTTATTTGAATATATTTATGAATTACATGTCACATATAGTTTGCTGATTATTTTTTTTTGATTGTATTTTCATGAACAAAATTTTAGCATGTTCAAAAAGTTCAAATAGAAAGCGAAATCGGAGACTTTGATCAATATTTCCACCAAAATTTTCATAATATCGCCGATTTATAAACTAAGAATACTAGGCTTTCTTAGGTCATCTCCAACCCATTTACTCTATTTTAGAGCACAGAAACTCTAAAATAGAGTATCGTATTCAAATAACATTTCATTCCAACCCATTTACTCTATATCATACTCTAAAAGGAATTATTTATATTCTTTTTATAATCATTTAATATCATTTATAACTTAATATTGGGAAATAAAAAACTACATGAAATTCTACAAAAAAAAAAAAACAAGGGAATAAACGTTCAATAATAAAAAAAAAACTTATAATTTTTATTCAAAATAATAAAATAAAAAAAGGTATAAAAAATAAATATAGACTACAAATTTTTTAGAAAAATGGGTAATTTTGAAAAAAAAATTAAGGATAACTTTATAATTTTTATTTTTACCTAAATATTACTTTAAAATTTAATTAAAAAAAAAGTAGTTTAGAGTATGAACGAACTTCAAATTTATCATTCACGAAGTACCATATAGAGTATCGGTTGGAGCTCTCCCCGGGTGTGATACTCTATAATAGAGTACCATTGGAGATGCCCTTAGGCCATCTCCAACCCATTTATTAGTCTAAAATAGAGTATCTGTCACTTCAAATAACTATTTTATCTCCAACCCATTTACTCTATATCATACTCTAAAAGAATATTCTATTTATATTAGAGTGAAATAAAAAACTACATGATTTTCTTAATTCCACAAAAAAAAAAAAAAAAAAAACAAGGGAATAAACTGACATTCAATATTAAAAAAAAAACTTATAATTTTTTATTCAAAATAATAAATAAAAAAAGGTAAAAAAATAAATAGCTTAAGATTTAAACATACAAATACTTTACATATAGAAAAATGGGTAATTTTGAAAAAAAAATTAAGGATAACATAATTTTATTTTTACCTAAATATTACTTTAAAATTTAATTAAAAAAAAAGAAAAAGTAGTTTAGAGTATGAACAGTGATACTTCAAATATGAAGTATACTATTCATACTCTATATTTGAAGTACCATATAAAGTATCGGTTGGAGTTCTCCCGGTACTCTAAAATGGTGTGATACTCTATAATAGAGTACCATTGGAGATGCCCTTGGCATCTCTTGACAGCGTTTTCCAATTTCTGTTACGGGGAAAGGCGTGGGACTTTTTTTCGCGAAACTTTCACACGCTTATTAGCGGGAACTGCAAAGCATATATTAGTGGGAAAATTAAAGAGTGAAAAAAAATAAAAAAATAATAGAAATAATAGGAGAACACTGCAAATGGCAAAAAAAAAAAAAAAAAAAAACTGCTTGGCCGCGATCCCGGTCCCCAGTTCACAACTTCTTTCTATCTAATATCTTTCCTTTGATTTTTCCATGTGAGAGAAAAATCATCATCTTCAACAAGCATTTGAAAACCAAATCCAAGTAAAACGATAAGTAATTTTCTCCATCTCTCTCTCTATTTTCTTTTAATTTTTGACTAAATAGTGGGTAAATTGGTCTGAGGCACTTTGTTATATGATTTTCCATCCTTTTCTTATTTTACTAAAAAGGAAGCAAACCCTAGCTTTTAAATCTGAAAATCTCAGGGCAAACGGTTGAGAGAGGCATTGCGTCCCATCTCAGCCACCATCGTAGAAGGATTGAAATGTCTCTCTCTCTTTCTGGGTTCATCACGCCAATGAGTGAGGAAAGTCACAGAGACATTGGCGATTTGGTGGAGGAGCACCACAATCATTAACATTCAAGCCACAGGCGAAGTGGCTTTGACTTCTCGCTCGGCATTGGGTATTATTTATTCATTTGGATTTGAAGCTTCTTTTGTATACATGTGGAAGATTGTTTCTATAATTGCTCTAAGGATTTGAGAATCTAGAGAATTGGGGGTGGGTTTTTTTTTTTTTTTTTTTTTAATGGGAATTTAATTCATTGTGGAATTTAAAGGTTTTATTTTTTATTTTTTCTCTTTCCCTTTCCTAGATCATAGCAGGCATGCTGTATGAAGTAGGCGATCTATTGCTGATTATTGACCGAATTTGTATCCTTCAATGCGTGCTTATTTTCTCACTCTGGCTATTCTTGTTCTTTCTCACTCTTGAGTATGGTCTTTCTTTGGCTTCTCACTCTTCCGTGGCTACTTGGGTGGTGATTGTGTACTTTTTCCTCTTTTGTAGGAGTCTCCTCTCTTGCAGAAGTCATGGTGGTTTACTTATTTCTTTATGGTTACTGATTTTCAGTAAACTTGTGGACATTGGAGTATCTAACCAAATTGTAGAGGTAATATGATTATTTTAGATTTTAAGTGGTACGGGACCTGTTAATTTTCATTCATATTGTGATTGGCTTTATTTGTTGATTCAAGTTACTGTACTATTTGCCAAGTCTATGAATATACTTTCAATTTGATTATGCTCTGCTTTTGAAAGTGCCATTCATTTTATTAGCATTATGTCTTAAATTTTTCTTATTTTTCAGCAAGCAGACAAGTGATTTCAACATGGCATTACCTGTTGCTGTCATTTGGGTAATCCAATTTCTATTGACTTTTCTTTTGAATGTATTCTTTTTTTTTTTTTTTTGGTGTTGGAATCTTTTGAAAGTGCCTGTGATTTATTAGAATTATGACTTAAATTTTAGTTTTTTTTTCACCAACAGGACAAGTGGCTTCAATACGAGTTACTTTTCACCAACAGGACAAGTGGTGCTTCAATATGAGTTATTTTTCACCTATAGGATAAGTGGCTTCAGTATGAGTTATTTTTCACCAACAGGACAAGTGGCTTCAACATGGAACCACCTGCTACTGCCATTTGGATAAGAAGGCAATGTTTATGCTTATCAAAGAATGGATTGATTTATTAACCGAGTGCACTTGCTTTTTTCATGCAACAGTTTTCTCTTCCCTCGATGCTCGCCAAAGCTATAACTCAATAGGCAGATATCATAAATGAATATATCATATATTCCACGACTAAATATAGCTACAATACATATATTTTACTCAAGCATGTCACTGAATTATGCTACTTGTCAATAATTTCCAAGTTTTTGTTTCTTACTTACTATTTTGTTTATATGTTCCTCTCCATGTTGTTGTCATAAAGTGAGTACTTTGGAGGGTATTTTAATTCTCCTATAAAGAATCTGAACCAATTTAAAAGGTTTTCAAGCAGTTGAATTGGTCAATTTCTCTAGTACAACCAATAATTTCTGCTCAAATAGTTATCTAATGTATAATCTAATATTCTAACCTCAATATAAGAAAATTTCTACATGCTCCATAGGGAAATGTCACTATTCCACTTCATCGAATTATCTCAACAAGTTAAAAATGGGAAAACAGAGGGTAGTCTTAATTTGTATTTTTACAACTACAAACAACATGTGACTCATTGAGATGCTTATACACCTTTTTTTCCCCCCTTTCCTTGGGTTCTCTTTAACTGTTTATTGTACAGATTGATTGATGTCTCACACAGAGTAGATGTATGCATCTAACTATTTTATGACAGTCTATAGTTGCTTGTTGGAAATTATGATATCCTTGTGGGTAGTGCTGCTTGAAAGAAAGAATATTCAATAAGTTGAATATTTTCGCAATTGTGGCCAATTTTTTGATATTTTTGAAATAAATTATGCATAGCTTTTACGATTTAGTAGCTATAAAAATTATTTTGAGTTATTTATATCCATTGATATGTCTTATTTCAGGAACTTTTTGAGACTTTATAGAGTATATATAGATTTTGTGATCTAGTCCGAAAACTAGTTATGGAGAATTTTCAGCGTTCTTCCAGTGCTTTATTACCCCTTCCTGATCGGGTTCAAATATTTTGTAGTTTCCTTTGGGATTTGGATTTATTGTCGAAAAACAAATCTTAATTGATCGAACTGGTGTTTTAGTAGAATATGATTTATTTTTGTCTTGTACAAATCAACGGATATTCCAAAATATGTAATTGTTAATTACTCAATAAAATTTTGTATTACGTTAATTTCTAGTTATTAACTGAACAGAGATGTCAAATTACTGTCATTTATGGACGATATGAACAACAGCAATATTATATTTGTGCAAAAGTTTCTTTGTGGCATCTCTTAAACGATATGCCTTTCTTATAAACAATCTAGATTTTGTAAGACCACAATCATCCTATCTAAAGAGTATAACAGCACCATAAAAGTGCTTAACTAATTTTACGTAGCACCAGGAAAATGCTATAGCTAACCGTAAACAGCACCTAAAAAATGCTATAGAGATTTAGAACAATAGCACCCAAGAAATGCTATTGTAGCATTAGACTCATAACAATAGGGTCCTAATATAGCGTTTGAAAAATGCTATCTTATTATTACAATAGCATTTTTGTGGTGCTATGGAAAACAATTGTTGTTGTAGTGGCCGATATTATGGTATAAATTACACTAAATTTTTACAAAAAACGATCTTTTCATTGAAATTTTCTACATTCTTTTGATGGAAAAGATTTAATCCCCGAAAGATATTTGGGTATGCCTCAAAAATGAAAATTTTAGTGAAAATTTCAGAAGTGTCATGGATATTTATGAGCATGCTCTGGACTCAAAACGCACTATCATTTTATTCCATCATTTATAAGGAGACTATAAGCGGTTGTTGGAAGACTTTATTTCATTTCCATGTCATGCCTTTGGAGAGATCACAACCGTGCAATTAAATCGTAATGAGCCACACCTAACTGATGGACGTCTGTCCTTGTACTAATTCTTCTATTGAAGAATGGTAGACGTACCCTAGTATATGTATATATATGTGAGTGTATTTATAGATATATATATATATATATATGTAAACTCGTTTGTATTTCTGCTTGTGTTCAACATTTTATAGAAATCCTAGCTAGCTGATTAAGCTTTTGATTTGTCTTTATACAACTGTATAATTCGCTTGGTTCCAATTTTATCTCCAATCTCGCCCTACCGAGTGAAGGGCTTTGACATCCGGTATTACAGGTTAAAAGCTTCACCTTTAGGCAATACTCTTTTAGTTCATGTTTAATTTGTAAGTCTTTACAGTCTCCTTTGGACTATAGGTCACTTTTTTTTTTAAAAAAAATTTAAATTTACATATGTGTGTGTGTGTGTGTGTGTGTGTGTGTAAGTCTTAATATATATGTGTGTGTGTGTGTGTAATTATAAGACGTATAAAATGTTCATGTTTTCTTTTTAGAAACCAAGAAAAAAGGGTCTATCGTAATACAAAATTATTCGTTTCTATATATTTTTTTTCCGAGCATGTACGCGATATTAATTAATATTCATGTTTTCCTAATTTTGAAAACCAAACAAGAAAAAAAGTTTATGTTTTCTTCGTAATGAAAAAAATTAATCGTCTTATTTATGATTTATTTGCCGAGTATATAAACATATACGCGGTGAAATGTATATTTCCTTTAATTTTATTTTATATTTTTACACATTTCCGGTGAAGCTCCTTTTCAGGGAGAACGGGATAGCTTCATTAATCAGCCCAATCGGCTTTGCGGTGAAGCTTCCTGGACTAGATGAAGAAAAGAAAGTCTATAACTAATTTTGGAATATTCAATAACAAGGGGAAAAAATTCAATATTATTTTCTCATTTTTGCAGGAGTCAACAATAATATTTCTGGAAAATCCGGAAGGGGAAGCAGTTGTCAGGTTAGGTTTTTTTTTTTTTTTTTTGGTTAGTTCCTTGTATGCATAGATGGTTCCAGATGATCCCAAATCCTTTGTCAAAAATCTCCTATTCAACTCTTTGTGCATCAAATAAAATGATGACACGTAATCATCATTCAACTCCTCATATTAATTACTACTTGTTGACGGTTTAAATTCGCCACAACGAACAAGTTGCTTGTAACCTCACTATTTTGACCTCTCACATAGAACAATAAATTAAAGTACAAAAAAGTAGACGAGACAAAAATTTATGGAGGTCCACTTTCCAAGGAATGACTATGTTCTCTTTGGTGTTGGGGTGCTTTCACTATATAGATCAATTACAACTAGGGGTTATGCATGTTTGCCCAAAAGTGATTAGGGTTTCCTAGGAGGCCAAAAAGGCCTATTTATAACCATCTAAAAGATAATTCTTTGTATATTTAAATTCAAATACAAATATTCAACTAAATACTGATGATGGTTGTTGGATAATCCACCTATCTTGATCCTTATCCTATATCTTCGTTTGAATTGCACTTGATAGACCTCTTGGAGTAAATCTCATAATTTATTAATCATATTACTATGTCCTTATTGGCATTCATATATTCGTAGATTCAATCAATCCGTCACCCTTTATCTTAGTGTTGATTGAAGAAGACACCCCATATGGCATTCATATTACTTTTAGTTCTATTGCTTAAAGTGCTTCAAGCTTTACATCAAGCCAATTTCGAGTGCATCTATTTAGTCTCTATCGTCGACCTCCATTTAGATCTCCCCTCGCTTGGCTGCTGTTTTTGGTTCGAAGGTATTTATAAAGTGCTGAACCTTAAACTGCTGAGAAGACACATGGTAGGGAATTGGCCACTATCGAACATATTTCAGCTCGGAGTCGATACAACAATTGCCCCCAAATTGGAATGTCTTTAGATCAGCGTATAATGAAGTGTCTTGAGCTCTAGGTCGAGTTCAAATGGTTGAATTGTCCATCCTATTTTGTTGAATCTCCGTTAATTGCTTGTTTCTCCTGCAAGTGTAAGGTTAGAAAAATGAAAAATAGGAATAAAAGTTGCTTACCTTTAATGATTTAGCACAAAGTATATATACGAAGATATATAGATATGATTAGCTCAGCTTGATAGGTGTTCTATTTTTTATGAAGTAATTGTTTGAAAATAATAACTTCTCCATTGTTTAAAAAGGAATTTTTCAAAGAAAATTCAAAGTGTTGAGTGTGAGCTTACATACTCGGCATCTGTTATCTCTTCTTCTTCCCTTAAGAGGGAATTCTTCGAGAATAAATAAAAAATTGGGTGGTAGCTTATAGACCGGACACATGTTTTCTCTTCTTCTTCCCTTAAGAGGGAATTCTTCAAGAAAATTCAAAGTGTTGGTTTCGAGTACACAGATTCGGCACCTGTTTTCTCTTCTTCTTCTTTTAAGAAGGAATTTTTTGAGACTTCGGCACTTTCAGCCGTGCGGATATTTAGGCATGGGCAAAAGAAGATGGCGAACTCCATGGTCGTGCAGTTGGCGGAGGGTGGCAGGAAGTCATTAAGATTCAAGTTCCAACGTTGACATCACTAAGGCCTTAGGAGGCTAATGTCGCAACAATGGGAAAACCAAGTCAAAATCAGGTGTTATGAAATTACAAGTAGCTCCTCATAAGTGATATGTTCTAATCATATTAATAATCTTTGGGATCAGGTTGAAGCAAATCAATATTCTTTAATAACAGGGACGGAATCAGATATATATCTCAGTGTGTGCGTTTATTAACTTAAAAATAAAAAATAAAAAATAACATCAAAGCATAAAAATTAAATGATAAAATTTTAGTATGGGTTATATGAGAAATTTTAATTTTTAGTGTGGACGAAGTAAAAAAAATCATTAAATTTTTGAGGTAAAATTAATTTTATTAGAGGTTATGTAAAATAATAATAAAATTTTTCAGGTAAAATTAATTTTAGTAAAGGCTATGTGATTATTTTTAATTTTTAGTGGAGGTAATATATAAAAACTATAAAATTTTTTAGAAGTAAATGAAAATAAAATTTCAGTTGCGATTGTAGCCCCTATTAGGCCCTTAACAAATCAGCCTCTGGCTGGTGATATTTAATCAGAAGTTAAATGTTAGACGTCAATTGTGTAAATGCAATAATAAAATAAAGTACGCACTTGGCAAAACTTATCCAATACCATTCTTGCTTTTTTGTTTTTTATTTTTTTTATTTTTAACTGAATAATGCAAAAGAGTAATTAGGGCGACATCTCCATCGTATATTAAAGATATCCGCGATCCATCAGTAAAATGTGAAGGGTTAACTCAATTCTATTTGAAAAATATATACCTAGTTTTATTCACACCACCATAGATATAAGCCTGACATCCTAGGAGGAGAGAAAAAAAAGACAACCCCTGGTCCACACTCTTAAAACTTGTTAGTATCATTGTAACGACCTGATCTAAATGTGACCGTTGATTAAGTTGCTTAAACTTAATCACTTGTTTTGATCTTAAATTTGATTACAAAATTTCAAAGAAACAATTTTTTATAACTTGAATAAATCATAACTTGAAATCTGTTATCCCTTGCACCATAGTCCAAAAATTACAGGGATATTTAAAAATGTGCTCGTGACATAGAAAATTCACGACTTCATTCCTAATTAAATTCAAGAATTAACATTGTGAATTTTCTAGACATTACAGTATATATAAAAAATATAGGATTGTTTTCATCAATATCCCCTGAATTTTAGGCTCATTCCTAATTTGCTCTTGAACATTTAAAACTCCAACTTTGCCTCTTAAACTTTGAATTAACTCCTATTTTTCCCTTCTATCAAAATTTTAGTTAAAAACAGATGAAAAAAATAGGGGAATTAGTCTTACTAAGCCCATTTTGTTAGAATTTTTCCTAAAAATTACTGTATTTAACTCACTTTTTTCCGTTTGTGTTTAATTGAAATTCTGATACAAGGAGTAAAGTGGGGGTTAAATTCAAAATTTAGGAAACAAAGTGAGAGTTTTTAAAATTTATGGGGGTGAAATAGGAGTGATCTTAAAATTCAAGAGACATAGATGAGAATAATACATAACTATAAGTATAATTGGCGAAGAATAATAAAATCGTGCATAATTGACAAGTCAAAATTTTTGGAGTATAGTAGTTATTCAACAATTTGCTTGAAAGTCTAATTAGTTACAGTGTCATTTTCTTCTTTCCACCAAAAAAAAAAAAAAAAAGTGCCATTGTCTTCGAAGGAGCCAGGAAGTTGTATCAATAGTTGTTCTCCATGATGTGTGTGAACATCTGAATTCTACAATGTTTAAATATATGTTGGCCCCTAGATATAAAAGTACCTTAAGAAATCCTCTAATTAATAAAATATTAATTCTTATATCGTATGATCAATGCGTGATGCATATGCTTAGGCGGTAATTTATGATCTATCAATTTCCTAATTATGTGGATGTACGCGTGTGTGTGTGTATCTTTGGATGTCATAGTTGTTCTGGGAAACAGTGGCAGATATAAGATATAAGTTAAATATTATAGACGTTTAATATAATTGATATTTTACGAGAAAAAAAATTGAACAAAAAATCGGAGAAGGTATTCAAGAAAAACATGCCATCTTATATCAAATTATGATTCGGAGAGGAAAATATTTTGAATTGAGAAAATAGTCATGTTTTCTAATTGGCCTTTTTTTAAAGCCCTTTTTATATGTTTTTCTCATGTTGTTTTCTTTTGTTCTTTTCAGTTAATTTTAATAATAGCACTTCTAAAAATTTTAATTTTATATATAACACCACTTTTTAATACTTTCATTTTTAGCATTATCACATCAGATTTTTTGGGTCCCATACAAGTACATTACCAAATTTATCTTTACTAAAAACCCTACACCATATTCTCTCATTTAATTTCATTAATATCACTTTATAAAAACTTTATTTCAAATCTAGCACCACATTTCATCTTAAAACCCAGTGCTGATAATGATAACAATTGTTTGTAGTAATTGTTGTTATGACTATATAGTAATAATTAATTACTATGATAATTATTATTAGCACATGTCACTACGACTAAATCACATTGTGTTTCTCATTGTATTGAAATAATCATGATAACTATATTCATTCGGTTTGTCTTTTTACATTCATTTCATTTTTTTTTTTTGGGTATTGAGATCTATTTCATTTTTTTTCCTATTCAATTTATTTTAAATCTTGAATGCTAGCTTCTCTTTAGATAAAGTTCCTAAATTATATGTGCTTTCTACAATTTACACTTTAGGAATAGTCAAGTCTTGAGTTAGTACTTCCTTATCTAATTAATGTGATAAAAGACAACACCAACGCATAGATTTTACTAATAATGTTACATTAGATACTTTATAACCTAATTATCATGAGATTACAAGAATCATAAGCACAAAGTATCAAATATAATCAGCAAAAATATATGGGTGGTGGTATGTCTATCATCACATTATATGGCTACTAAACTAATAATGTAAAGCTTGATTAATCCCTGAATCTAAAATTTAGAAAATAAATATAATTTAGGAATTTTATCCAATGAAAAACTAACATTTAAGTTACAAAACAAATTAAATTGAAGAAGGAGAATAAATCAATTACAAAATAAAAACAAAATGAATAATAAAAGACAAACGAAATGAGTATAGTTGACAAGGTTATTTCTACATAATTATTAGAAACACATTAAAATTTAGTCATAATCATAAAATTCTTACATGACTAGCAATGATGTAGAGAAATAAATTGAATGTCCCTCTAACCCATAAAGTTTTACTGAGCGTGTCACGAGTCTTTTTAAGTCCTTCACAACACAGATGGATACCAAAAACCCTAGGTACATATTGAAAGAGAAGAACTATGTATAACAAAATTTTCCTTGCATTTGATGGTCTGAATCCTGGCCTTATCTTCGAAAAGAAAACTAGAATTATCACCTGCATAAATTACCATACATAGTTAGAATCAAGTCATTGATCTGTTTACTAACGGCATGGTTTCGGCTGTTTCTTAATTGGTTTTTATAATTACCTGTGGGACAGGAAGAATAGCTAGAACATCAAGTTTGACATATGACCAGTTAATCTTTCCAGCTCTTTTTGAAGCATGATCGAGGAAACCTTGTTTATCATTCCATTCCGCATAGGTTTTAGGCGTTAATCCAACAAGAAGTTCGAAAAGAATATGCAGTACGTAAGAGAAATCCGTGATAGATCGAAACACGAGAGCTACAATCTCCAATTTCTTGTCCATTCTGAGGCACTTCTTTTCCTGGTTTAGAGCGGGAATGTACAAGCAAAATGGATCCGTTATGACCGCAGCCACCCATGACATTAAAAAGAGCTTGTTCAACATTGGAAGATGCGGTCCTCGTGGATCGACAATTTCCTTCATTATCGATAGTACTTTTGTCCTTGTCATTCTATGTGAGTGTCCTTGTCTAGACAAATAAAAGCAAAGCAAAAACAAATTAAAATTAAATTTTTTTTTATTTTTTTAAAAAATAAATATTGTCACATTACAGACTTAGAACTCATCACGTGATTGGCTTAGAGGAGAGGACAAAAGGCACTGTTATAATCCCCTTCGTCAAGCTTTTATGGTTAGTTAATAGATTAATAGATTATGGTATATGTTTTATAAAGGTTTAGTTTCCTTTTAATTTTTTTTAATGAACGAAGATGAGAAACTAAAAAGAAAAATAAAAATAGAGAAAATCAGAATCTAGCTTCAGTGACAAACTAAAACAAAAATAAAATTTGAAAAAAAAACCCAAACTAAATTGGATTTATTTATACATCTTGAAACTCTTTCTCTTTTGATCACAAAGTTTATAGGAACTTTTTTATTTTTCCGAATCCGCTATCACATCTCTTCACATGTTATTGAGTTCCTCTAATTTATCCCTAAATTTTAAAGTCACAATCTCCGTTTTTTATAATCAAGTATATAATTATCGCGCTTCTCCCATAATTTGTCATTCCTGATATTCAATACCTCTTCTTCGTATATGTTTGAAGAGGGTGCATTATTACTTTAAGATTTAGTATTACGTTGTTTTGTTGATTTGATGAGTATGAATACTCTTTCTGTTTTCCAATCTAATTCGCTCAAAAAACTATGATGACTGCTTCCCGCGTGTGATTTCTGTCCATCTCTTTTACTTTGTTTCTTTTTCTTATTTTAATAATATTTTTTAATGCTCAGTGTGCATGCAATTTTTTTTCTTCAGTTGTTACAACATCAAGTGATTTGTATGGTTGAGGAAAGTCGTCTTTGACATGTAAACTGCATGAATCGCTATCATGCACGTCAGTCGTAATTAAATAAATTTTGGTAAATATCAGTTCGAATTATTATTATTTTTTCAGTGGTAATTATTATTATTATTATTATCATTATTATCATTATCATTATTTGATCCCAGAGGCTGAATTCCACCCACCCTGTGAGGTCAATCGTAATTAATTTCTTTGATTGGAGTCAAATCGTAATTAATTTTTTTGGTGGTTGTTACGTGTGACTATCTTGAATTCATATCCGATATTATGTTGATAACAATTGACCCACCCCGAGTCTTCTTTTTAAAGTCTTGGAACTTCAATTTCACACTTGTATATGTAACATATAACACCTAACAGTACGAAACCAGAATTTTTTATGGAGAGATTAATAATTATATAACGAATAATAATTAAGGGATTATTATAATCAAAATTTATTTTTAAAGGTATTATTATGAAATTTTATTCAAAATTTAAGAATTCGTTTAGTGAATGAATTTGAGTTAAAAAAATATAGTTTGAGTTGAAAATTTTTATTAAATTTTTAAAAAAGATAAAAATTTTTAAAAATAAAAATAAAAATTAAGATGAAAAAATATAATTTGAGTTAAATAATACAATAGGACGTTGGGTTATTTTCCTAGAAGGAGAAAAGTTGACGCAGAGGCTTTTAAGCCCCCTTGGCCCTTGGTCCTTCATTGACTCCATTAGCGGCACCTGTTGGCTGTCCTTCTGGAAGGATGGTCCTCGAATGTGACAATATATTTGATTGAAACTGTATAAGCAACTATGGCTATGGGATCGACGTGACTTGTTTTGGATAAATTTAAAAAAAAATATATACATATATATAGGGTTTGTTTGTATCATCACCTCAATTCAACTCTAATAGTATTTTTTTTTTGGTTTTTTCTCAAAAGGTTTTTTGTCTTTTCTGAAAATTTAAAAAAATTTATCTATTACAATTAAAATATTTCAACTTAAACTAACCAATCCAAACACACACGTATATTTAGTTTTCAACCGGCTATTGTAGGTAACGAAAAGTAGTGACCTGTAAGTAGGGGTGGCAATACGGGGTCGCGACACGACGACACGAATTTTGCGAATCGAAAACGATACGAATAGTGAACAGGTCAAATTCGAGTCACCCGAAATTGACACGGAAAAGAACAGGTCATGTTCGGGTTGGACCCGTGTGACCCGAACACGACACGAATTGCCACCCCTGGTGGCAATACGAGTCGCGACACGACGACATGAATCGAAAACGACACGAATAGTGGACGGGTCAAATTCGGGTAACCCGAAATTGACACGGAAAAGAACGGGTCGTGTTCGGGTTGGACCCGTGTACCCGAACACGACACGAATTGCTACCCCTACATGTAAGTAAGTAATTGATCTGGTACTGTTTGGTGCTAATTAAATTGTAATTTCAATATATTTTTTTTCCTCTATAATTTAACGCGAATCCTTATTGTCCCTGATAAAATTCTTTTTTTGTTTTGTTTTGTTTTTTTCCTTGTCTGATAAAATTTTCATTATTTAAAGATGGTCCCATGAAAATCTCGTGCCATAAAGTAAAGTCCATCGTTTTGGATCAATTATGAAAATATCGATGAAAATATCGGTATCTGTAAAAATATTGTCACTTTAATTTAACAAAAATTTATGATATATTATTAATATCAGTAAAAATAAAAAAAAATGAGAATTATGAAATTTACTTTAAAATAAACTTTTAACATTTTAAGATAGCATAAACATTAAGAAGATACATAAATATACAAGTTTTACATGTGAAACTTCTTATATCTTACATAAATTCAATGTCAAAAGGAAGTCCAATGAAATGCAAATATGACGGGATGTCATTCTGATTTAAGCAATAATTGTGTCATAATATGTTATTTGAATATAAAATTGAATATAGTTGTGAATTATATGTCACATATAGTTTGCTGATCTTTTCTCACTGTACTTTCATGAAGAAAATTTTAGCATGTTCAAAAAGTTCAAATAGAAAACGAAATCTAAAACTCTGATCAATATTTCCACTAAAATTTTTAAAATTTTGCTGATATATCCTGATATTTGTTATAAATTACACTAGATTTTTACAAATAATGATATTTTTATTGAAATTTTCCCGATACTTTGATGAAAAAGATTTTAATCCCAAAAGATATTTTGATACCCCTCAAAAATAAAAATTTCAGTTGAAATTTCAGAAATATCATGAATATTTATGAGCATGCTTTGGACCAAAATGCACTATCATTTATAAGGAGACCAACCGGTTGTTGGAAGACTTTATTTCATTTCCATGTCATGCTTTTGGAGAGATCACAACCGTGCAATTTAATCATAATGAGCCATAATCATAATGAGCCACACCTAAATGAAGGACCTTTGTCCTTAAACTAATTTTTCTAGTGTATTTATATATATATATATATATATATATATGTTAACTCGTTTGTATTTCTGCTTGTGTTCAACATTTTATAGAAATCCTAGCTAGCTGAATAAGCTTTTGATAAGTCTTTATACAACTGTATAATTCGCTTGGTTCCAATTTTATCTCCAATCCCGCTCTACCGAGTGAAGGTCTTTGACATCCGGTATTACAGGTTAAAAGCTTCACCTCTTAGACAATACTCTTTTAGTTCATGTTTAATTTGTAAGTCTTTACAGTCTCCTTTGGACTATAGGTCGCCTTTTTTTTTTTTTTTTTTTTTTTTTTAAATTTAAATTTACATATGTGTGTGTGTGCAAGTCTTAGGCCTCGTTTGGGATTTGAGTTCAAACTCAAAATTTTCATATTAGTTTTTGTCTTTTTCTAAAAAAGATTTTTATTTTTTCTGAAAAGTCAACAAAAATTAGTATTGAAACTTGAAATTTCCAACTTAAACTCATTCACCAAACAGACCCTTAATATATGTGTGTGTAATTATAAGACGTATAAAATGTTCATGTTTTATTTTTAGAAACCAAGCAAAAAATGTCTATCGTAATACAAAATTATTCGCTTTCTATATATTTTTTTTACGAGCATGTACGCGATATTAATTAATATTCATGTTTTCTTAATTTGAAAACCAAACAAGAAAAAAAGTTTATGTTTTCTACGAAATAAAAAAATTAATCGTCCTATTTACTATTTATTTGCTGAGTGTATATACATATACGTGGTGAAAGGTATATTTACTTTAATTTTATTTCATATTTCTACACTTTTCCGGTGATGCTTCTTTTGAGGAAGAACGCGATAGCTTCATTACTCAGCCCAATCGGCTTTGTGGTGAAGCTTCCTGGACCAGATGAAGAATAGAAAGTCTCTAACTAATTTTGGAATATTCAATAACAAGGAAAAGAATTGCAATGTTATTTTCTCATTTTCTGCAGGAGTCAACATTAATATTTCTGGAAAATCCGGAAGGGAAAGCAGTTGTCAGGTTAGGTTTTTATTTTATTTTATTTTATTGTTTTTTGCTAGTTCGTTGCATACATAGATGGTTCCAGATGATCCCAAATAAAATGATGACACGTAATCATCATGTGTAAAATAACCAACTCCTCAAATTACTACTTGTTGACGTTGAAAATTCGCCACAACGAACAATATATGCTCGTAACCTCACTATTATGATCTCTTACATAGAACAATAAATCAAAGTATAGAAAAGTAGATTAGACAAAAATTTATTGAGGTTCACTTCTAAGGAATGACTATAGATGAGACAAAAATTTATCGAGGTTCACCTTTTAAGAAATGACTATGTCCTTTTTGGTGTTGGGGTACTTTCTATAGATCAATTACAACTAGGGGTTATGTTTTCCCAAAAGTGATTAGGGTTTCCTAGGAGGCCAAAAAGCCTATTTATAACCATCTAAAAGATAATTCTTTGTATATTTAAATTTAAATACAAATATTCAAGTAAATACTGATGATGGTTGTTGGATAATCCGCCTATCTTGATCCTTATCCCGTATTTTTGTTTGAATCGCACTTGATAGACCTCTTGGAGTAAATCTCGTGATTTATTAATCATATTACAGTGTCCTTATCGGCATTCATATATTCGTGGATTCAATCAATCCGTTACCCTTTATCTTAGTGTTGATTGAAGAAGACACTATATATCTTTGAAGTTGGCTCCTTTATCTTAAGATTGATTGAAGTCAGCACCTTTTATTTGAATGCCACTTAAAAGGTGCCTGTAAAAACTTTTATTTAGTGAAATTTTCATGTTTCATGTTTGGAGCCGAGAACATCAAATCAACACCCCATCAACAATTGCACCCCCCAGCTCGATGTGCCTTTAGTTCTATTGCTTAAAGTGTTTCAAGCTTTACATAGAGTCAATTTCGAGTGCATCTATTTAGTCTCTATCGTCGACCTCCCTTTGGATCTCCACTCGCTTGGCTGCTGTTTTTGGTTCGAAGGTATTTATAAAGCGCTGAACCTTAAACTGAAGAGAAGACGGAATTGGCCACTATCGAACATATTTCAGCTCGGAGTCGACACAACAATTGCCTCCAAATTCGAATGCCTTTAGATCAGCGTATAATGAAGTGTCTTGAGCTCTATGTCGAATTTAAACGGTTGAATTGTCCTCCTTTGTTGAATCTCCGCTAATTGCTTGTTTCTCCTGCAAATGTAAGGTTAGAAAAATGAAAAATAGGAATAAAAGTTGCTTATCATTAATGATTTAGCACAAACTATGAAGAAATATAGATATCATTAACTCAGCCTGATAGGTGTTCTATTTTTTATGAGGGAATTGTTTGAAAATAATCACTTCTCCTTTTCTTTAAAAAGGAATTCTCAAAGAAAATTCAAAGTGTTGAGTGTGAGCTACATACTCGGCATCTGTTTTCTCTTCTTCTTCCCTTCAGAGGGAATTCTTCGTGAATAACCAAAAAATTGGGCGGTAGCTTCTAGACTGGACACATGTTTTCTCTTCTTCTTCCCTTAAGAGGGAATTCTTCAAGAAAATTCGAAGTGTGGTGTGCAAGCTCATGGACTCGGCACCCATGTTCTCTTTCTCTTCACTTAAGGGGAATTCTTGGAGAAACTTTAAAGTGTTGGGTGCGAGTTCACAGATTCGGCACCCGTTTTCTCTTCTTCCTTTAAGAAGGAATTTTTCGAGACTTCGCCGCTTTCAGCCATGCGGACGTTTAGGCATGGGCAAAAGAAGATGGCGAACTCCATGGCGTGCAGTTGGGGTGGCAGGAAGTCATTAAGATTTAAGTACCAACGTTGAAACCACCAATGCCCTAGGTGGCTAATGGCCAACAATGGGAAAACCAAGTCAAAATCAGTTGTGTTATGAAATTACAATTAGCTCCTTATTAAGTTATATGTTCTAATCATATTAATGTTAATCTTTGGGATCAGGTTGAAGCAAATTAATATTCTCTAATAATAGGGTGGAGTTAGACATATATTTCAGTATGAGCATTTATCAAATTAAAAAAAATAAATAAATAACATCAAAATATAAAAATTAAATGGTAAAATTTTAGTAGGGGCTATATGAGAAATTTTAATTTTTAATAGGGACAAAGTAAAAAAATTATAAATTTTTTGGGGTAAAATTAATTTTAATAAAGACTATGCGATAATTTTTAATTTTTAATAGAGATAAATTATAAAAACTATAAAACTTTTGAGATGGAAAAAAAAAAAGATAAAATTTCAGTTGCCTATCAGGCCCTTAACAAATCAGCCCCTGCTGGTGATATTTAATTAGAAGTACTTAAATGTTAGACGTCTATTGTGTAAACGCAATTAATAGGAAAATAAAGTACGTACTTGTCAAAACTATCCAATACCATTCTTGCTTTTTTTTTTTTTTTTTTAACTGAATAAGACAAAAGAGTAATTAATGCGATATCTCCATCGTGTATTGAAGATATCTAGGATCCATCAGTAAACTGTGAAGGGTTAATTTAATTCTATTTCAAAAATATATACCTAGTTTTATTCACACCACCATAGATATAAGCCTGACATCCTATATAGGAGGGGGGAAAAAAAAAGGGGTCAATCACTCTTAAAACTTGTTAGTATCTTTATAACGACCTCATCTAAATGCGACCGTTGATTAAGTTGTTTAAACTTAGGATATGTTTGGTGGTTTGTTCTATCTCAAATTAAAATGTATTTTTTTATCTTAATTTTTATTTTTTTTTTGAAAAAGTTTTTGTTTTTTTCTGAAAATTTTTTTATCTTTTCTAAAATGTCAACAAAAATTTTCAACTTAAACTTAAAATTTTCAAACTCAACTCATTTACCAAACAAACCTTTAATTACTTGTTTTGATCTTAAACTTGACTACAAAATTTCAAAGAAATATTTTTTTATAACTTAAATAAATCATAACTTAAAATCTATAATTGATAATACCTAATAAAAAAATGAGATATCTTTGGATAACCTTTTTATGGGATTCACTAGCAAGAAGAAAATGTATTGTGTTTTGGAATATTTGATTTAATTATTCGCCAGAGCGTTGACTGCAAGGCATGTGCATGCCAACAATATTTAAAGAGCCACGCAAACATCGTGCAAAGTTAATGAAGTTATAAAACAAGAGTAAAATTTTAGTCATGTTAATTAATTTGACTATATTGGAACATTTTAAGGTTGAATAATCAAATTGTTAATTGCAGTTGTCATGCATGTCCGTGACGTTGGTACGTCACACGAGGTTTTTTTTTTTTTTTTTTCCAATTGTTTAACAAAGGATTAACTAATTATTTATTGCTTGAATGAGATCACACCATACAGGATTTTAATTGATTTTATTCTTTGTCAAAACTAATTAAAACTAATAAGTGAATAAATGGGAAAACTAATCATGCTTTATTTCCAAGTCATTATTAAAGCGTTGGACTGACTTTCTTTTGTTTATGCATTTAGTTATGAGAATCCATTTCCCTTCCACATATTTGGTTGAAATTGTGGGCTAATCCAGTTTTTTCTTTCACACCGTTACTCATTCCATTAATTGTTCATATCTTCGGGTCTCTCCTATTTGCACTTCCCCGTAAACGTAGGTATATACTCTACTCGTTTTAACTGCGTTTTAGTTCTTTCGCAGGCGTCGCAGTTACCGAGCTTGTAGGCCTCTGTTGTAGTTCTTTTGCCGTTGATGTTAAACCTCTTCTAAATTCACATTATTTTTCTTAATTGTCTTCAAATTTTGTGCAGGAATCAGTACTAATTGTAACAGTTATGTATAACTCCCATGAACGTGAAGTAGTGCCTGTAAACGGTGGTATGTCCCCAGAATTATTAGAGATTCAAGTGGTGAGGTTAGTTTCTTTACCTTGTTCTTCTTAGCACCACAAAAAAGAAAGAAAGAAAAAAAAAAAGAGTTTAAACAGTCTACTTATGGTGTATCTATACATATAATATTCATGCCCGCTAAACCTAATTCATCCGTTTTAATCACCCCCAATACTAATGTACTAGAATTACCAATTTAAGTTCTTTATCAATGGTTGCTCCTTAATTTCTTGTTCTTAAACAAGCAGGTCGATTTTTCTAATCCAAAGAGTTTTAGTGCTGAAGAGAGGCAGCTTTCGAAGAAATATAAGGAACACATACCGAAAATGACGATGACAAAAGTGAAGGAAATTATCGACCCACGAGGACCGTATCTTCCAACTTTGAACAAGATATTTCTAACGTCATGGGTAATTGCGGTCATAACGGATCCATTTTTCTTGTACATTCCCACTCTAAACCAGGAAAAGAAGTGCCTCAGAATGGACAAGAAATTAGAGATTATAGCTCTCATGTTTCGATCTTTCACGGATCTCTCTTACGTGCTGCATATTCTTTTCCAACTTCTTGTTGGATTAACGCCTAAAACTTATGCGGAATGGAATGATAAACAAGGGTTCCTCGATTATGCTTCGAAAAGAGCTGGAAAGATTAACTGGTCATATGTCATACTTGATGTTCTAGCTGTTCTTCCTGTCCCACAGGTAATTATAAAAGCCAATTAAGAAAAAGCCGAAACCATGTCGTTAGTAACCTGATCAATGACTTGATTCTAATTGGTAATTTATGCAGGTGATAATTTTAGTTTTCTTTTCGAAGATAAGGCCGGGATTCAGACCATCAAATGCGAGGAAAATTTTGTTATACATAGTTCTTCTCTTCCAATATGTACCTAAGGTTTTCGGTATCTATCTATGTTGTGAAGCACTTAAAAAGACTCGTGACATGCTCAGTAAAACATTATGGGTTAGAGGGACATTCAATTTGTTTCTCTACATCATTGCTAGTCATGTAAGAATTCCATTTTTCATTCCATTTTGAACTAGAAATTTCTAATTATTATTTTGCTAACTTTTTTTTTTTTGGTTCCTCATTCGTCTAGATTCTTGGAGCATTTTGGTACTTCTTTTCCGTCGAACAAGAGACAACATGCTGGCAGTATGCATGTAAAAATCAAACTGGATGTCTTCCTAGTATGTTTAACACCTGCAATGCCAATACTCCGAGGAATTTGACATTTGTGAATGATTTTTGTCCTATAAATCCATCAAAGACGACGGACTTCGACTTTGGAATATTCCTTGGAGCCATTCAGTCTGGTATAGTTGCCTCAACAGATTTTCCAAAAAAGGTGCTGCATTGTTTTTGGTGGGGCATGCGGAATCTGAGGTGCGTATATATTATTAATGATTTAGCATAATATAATTGGTCAGACATTATTTTAGACACAAAAAATTGGATAGAAGATTTGAATCCTCTCTATATATGTACAACCTTACAAGTAGACGTATATTTTTTGTTTGGGGTCAGTGGGCTTTATTTATTTGAAATAGGGTTATTTATATATTATTATCTTGTATTTTATTGTTATTTAGAAATTATACCCTATAGTTTAAAATTTCTATACCATCATATTACATGTATATGTTCTCACTCAATTTTAACCTAAAAATGCCTAAATATCCTTAAAAAGAAAAACTATAATTTGGATTATTTACTTTTTATAACATTTTGCTTCTATTCAAAAAGTATACAATATATATATATATATTTACTTTGAGCATTTCAAGGTCAATATTAAGTGCTGAACAAAAGAGGGTATAAATTTGCATATTAACAGTACTATGAATGTATAAAAATGTAAAACTCAAAACGTATAGTATACTTTCTGAATAAAAATAAAATATGTGATATAAAAACGTAAATAATCCTTTGACATGAAACCTCGTAGGTTTTCAAAACCTGGATTTTGAACCTCTTTCTCATCGGCTAATTGATTAAGCTATAACTCCCAAAGGAGGACCTTATTTTTATTCAGAAATTATACCCTATAGTTCAAAATTTCTATACCATCAACTTACATATAATATATAAATCTATATATTTTCTCAGTCAATTTTAATCTAAAAATGCCCAAAATATCCTTAAAAAGAAAAACTACAATTTGGATTATTTACAATTTATAATATTTTGTTTTTATTCAAAAATTATGCTCAAAATAAATCTACATTTATGGTCAATATTAAGTGCTGAACGAGAGATTGTATAAATTTGTACATTAATAATAATATGAATGTATAAAATAGCAAAAGTTTAAAATTTATGGTATATTTTCTGAATAAAAATAAAATACACTATATAAAAACATAAATAACCCTTTGACATATATAAAACCTCACAGGTCTTCAAAACCTGGATTTTGAACTTCTTTCTCACTGGCTAATTAATTAAGCTATAACTCTCATAGGAGGACCTTACAAATAAATGCTTTTTCCCCCTTATTAAGTTTAAGCTTGCGTCTGATTCAACGGTCGGAGATAAAATTTTTAAGTTGGAGTTTGTTGATTTTTTAAAAACTAGTTATGAATTTTATTGACTTTATGGAAAAAAACAAAAATTGATATAAAAAAATATAGTTTAGTTGGCGTTGAACTTAAACGCCAAACAAAGCCTAAGGTTTTGAAAATTATTGTTATAAATCTTTCCGTTAGTATAGTACTTAAAGTTTCTAATGATTCAATCAACTGCAGTATGTTGTGGTTAATTTGCTCAACCATTTTGCAGTTCTTTTGGTTCAAACCTGGAAGCAAGTTCCAATGCGTGGGAAAACTGCTTTGCAGCTCTCATTTCTATGCTGGGCTTGCTTATATTTTATATCTCATTGGAAATCTGCAGGTTAGAGTTATCATTTATTTATTTTTAATTAGTCACACTTTATTATTTCCTTATAGTTGGAACTCCTGTAATTCCACACTCCATGATTCGTTAATCTGTTGTCAGTTTCATTGACTCATGAGCTTTTTATGTGGCGGACTGCAGTTATATATGCAGTTACCAACTCAGAGATCGGAGGACAGAAGAAACAATAGGAAAGAGGAGATACGGAAGATTGTGGAAGGGAAGAAACCCGACATACACCTCTGGATGTCCCATAACCTTCGCAGGCATGATGAACTAGACGAAGTAACAACGGAGATCACAGCATACCTGCAAGACTTATTGGAAAATGAAAAGGACCTTGATGTCAAGAAACATCAAAAGAAACTGCAGAGTCTTCTCAAAGCTAAACAACCAACAAAGCTAGAAAATGGCCAGCACTCGAGCGAAAAATTAGGAACCAACCATCCTGCCTTGGGCTACCTAAAAACAGTATATGCTTCTAATTTTTTATGTCCTGGTATTCTGTTGTATTACCAATGGTAGAACGTAGAAGACTGATGGCTAATTTCATAAATTAATCTGTTGTGTTAAACAGACACATTTGCAGTTGAAAGATATAATATCGGGGGGGACAAAGCACCAGTGGAGTAAGACAAAAGAATCTGCACAACTATGGATGTTAAAAAATGGCATCCTAAAATAACCATGCTCATGATCAAGCAATATATACAACACAGATTGCAGAATAGCAATGATGATGTTAATATAGTGTTCCTGTTTTCGGTTCTTCCAATCGAACTTCAAAGGATTATCAAGCGATACCTCTGCCCGAAAACGTTCCTAAAGAAGGCAAGTTTCCTCAGCCTCCCAATTCTTTTGTTTTGTTTCGTTTTTTGTTTTTTTTGTTTTTGTTTTTGTTTTTGTGTTTGTGTTTTTTTTTTTGGCCAAAATAACAGTATATTGTTAGATATCTTGCTAGTATGTCTTTTATATAAGACGTTTCAAGAGGAAAATAAGGCAACAACATTATAGTGCGATATTTGAAAATTCGTATTGCTTTTAAACTGACATTTTATATTTTAATATCTGACTTGTCAAAAAAAATCTAGCGTATTGTAATTGGTTAGATATAATTTGAAATTTCAAAAGTTGGACAAACGATCTGAATCTGCAGTCTTGTCTACTGAGTTAGGTACTTTACACAAACTCTGTTGTTTTAGCACATTGCTAAGTTGGTTTTATTGTATGTAAGCCAGGTGTTGGAGCTTCAAAACGTCGATGACGAAGTGTACGAAGAGATCATTAAACATCTGAAGCCAGTGAGCTACGCAGAGAACAGCTACATCATTCGAGAGGGAGAGCCAATCGGTCACATGCTTTTCGTCACGCAAGGTGTTGTGTGGGTGTTCGGAAATGGTGCTATTAGGAGCGTAGCGAAAGGCGATTACTATGGAGAACAACTTCTGGAATGGCAGTTGAGATCAGCCTCCTATACCAATCTGCCGATCTCAACCAAAAATGTCCAGTCCCACACCAAAGTTGAAGGCTGGCTCTCAAGGCCGTGGACCTGAACCACATACTCTCAAAGTACTGGTGGAAATTCCCAATCGCCAAGCAATACGAGGTCGAGCTTCTGAAGCGATTCGCCGCTGGTGCCATCGGGGAAGCGTGGCAGCGCTGCCAATCCAGAAGGCAAAAAGATCCTTCGCTTCGGTGGACGGCGCTCAACCGGAAAATTACTAGTGTAACCGCATTCTCATCAAATATGTCGAACCCTTTATTTGTTTGAAAATATGCTTTATTAACCATTTAACTTGTGATGGCTGCAGACTTAAGCCTAATATTGTTATTAAGCTCTAGTTATTAATATTGTTGTTTTCTTCTTCTCTTTTTCGAATTTTCGATTTCATCAAATAAGCATTGACTGCGGGTATTGTGCCACACTTGAAAAAAATTTGGAGACAAGAGAACCTGGAGATTTCTGCTATGATAACGAGTGTAGTTGACTTGTTACTAAGTTTAATAGAAGTTCTTTTAGGTAATATTATTATTTTTCCAATAAATAGAGAGGAGGAATTAAAACTTAAATTTAAATTTAATAAAAGAAATATAAAAATAAAAGAGAGATAAAATCAGAATCTATTTTACTAATTAAAATTCTTGAAGGTATTCATATCTAAGGTTTGGCTGGTATAGGACCTAATTTTGGAAAAGATTTGATCATCGAGTTTTGATGACTGAAATTATGTCTAACCAAACATATTATCTCATATCATTACGTGGAATCATAAGTTAAAAACACAATACTAAAGACGGTTGAAAAGGCTTTCAAATTTCTTAAATGAAGTGATATAATGTGATTAGTTAAACACAAATTGGAATTGAGCATGTGATCTAATTACTTTCACAAATGCTTTAAAATATCAATTAGTATAGTAAGTAAAAATATGAATTAGTTAATTAACAGAAGATATAATACGAGCAAGACTATTTTGAAATACTATGTTACAATTGTACTTTTTTTTTTGGCACAATTTCTAGTTTAGGAATGGGTGTTATTAATTAGTACAGATTCGTAATAATGCTTCTTATTGCTAGCTAGATAAATCCATTTTGCAGTTCTTTTGGTTGGTTCAAACCTTGAAACAAGTTCCAGCAGGGCGTGGGAAATCTCCTTTGCAACTTTCATTTCTATGCAAGGTTTAGCTTTTATTTTGTATGTCTCATTGGAAATATGCGGGTTGGTGCCGACTGATGATCATATATCCTAAACTATGTTTGCATTTGGTTTACCGGTTGAAGATGAAATTTTTAAATTGAAATTGGTTGACTTTTCAAAAACTAGTTATAAATTTTATTGACTTTTCAACAAAAACTAAGTTAAAGGTATAGTTTAGTTGGAGTTAAACTTAAATATCAAACAAAGCCTATGACTTTTACATATTCTGTTGGAAAATAAAAATCCAAGTTAATTATTTATCTCCTATCAGTTTATGCTTTTTGCGAACTCCTATCTACTTTGTTGTCATATTCTCTTCATCTACCATTTTCAAATCGATCAATAGATATTGACAAAATATTATTTCAAATATTTATATGGTGAACTTTTTTTCCCCCCAAGTTGTAGCTATATATGTAAAGCTTTGTTGGGTGGAGTGTAAGGGTTTTCCTCCATGGACGGATCTTTAACTTGTTAAACTTTTTTTGGGCGATAAACCCGTGTGGTTTTCACCAGGACCTTCGGTGCAATAGTTTCATCATTTTTTTATTTGATATATTCCATAGATATATCTACATTTATGCTTATTAAATCTTATGGGCCCCTTATGTGCTTGTTGCTTGTGATCAAATGAGGAGTTGCAGGAGCGATCCTCCAATTACACTCTTGGTCTGATCGTGTATGTATTTACCTTACCTGTGTGGAGGTTCATGTGGTATTTTGTAACTTTTTTCTTCATTAATCTCTTTCATTAATTTGATGAACGTGCAATATGATATTTCAAATTAAAAGCGCGTAATTTAGAGGATAAAGAAAATAGACATAAACACATCACATACACATGATAATAATTTCACAGAACATCGTGTTCATGTTTAATGAGGTTTTAACTTACTGAACAAAAGCTCAATCAAGATGTTAAATTCATGCTGTAGATAATTGCCAGTAAACAACCCATTCTGTAGTCATGAATATTGGGCTGACGAGATAGTGAGACGATAGTGAAGTACTGCTATACCGTTTGCATACCAAATAGCTATCAACAGCCATAAAACGACCCCTTCTCTCTCTCCCTTTTTTTATTTGATGTAAAGGTAAAATGTAACCATGGGACATGGGTTGCCAACCATAGGTTGTTTTTGTGTCAGTCCATTTATAATTAACGTATATAATAAAATTATTTCAAACGTGCAATTATTATTATTATTTATTAAATGTATTAGAAAGTTTAAACTCAAAAACCACCCATGTTTATTAATTGTGCCAACTCATATAATTTATTTAACTTACTATTTTGTTAATAATGTTTATTTAACACGATTGTGATATTTTAATATGATTATTGGTTGACTTATTTTTTTACTTATAAATTTTAACATTCATATTACTTGTATTTAATTAAGTATATGAACAAAGTGAAGTTTACATTGTAAATTCTAAATTGTAAATTGGGACTATTGATAGGGATCATTGATGGATCTCAATTATTGATCTTTATAAACCAAAACAAGAAAGAAATAATAAAAATAAATAACTGAACTCTCGCTCTCCTCATGTTGTTTTTGTTGCTTAAGATAAGAGAGTTTAACCGGCACCTAGACTAGAGGGTTCCCTCCCCCACTTTATTGCCCCTTAACATCTTACCTGTCCATTTTCATCTTTATGGTCCACATTCATTTTTGAAGGATGGTCCTTCAATTTTACTAACGAAGGAGAGTAGACACCCCCTATGTTTATATAATCTGAGATGATCAAGACCTCTTCTTCGACAAGCCCAACTAATTGTAATTCTATTTTGACAACAGTTTTAAGCCCCCAACTCAAATTTTGATTACTATTTAGTTAGTGAAGGACACATGTACATAAGTAATTAATGACTTTTGCTACGTCATGGTTTACAAGTAATTTTTACAAGTATTTTAGAACCTATATATGAGATTAAAAAAATTAACTATAATTTTGGTAATTAAATGAGAAATCATGATAAATTAAATTAAATTAAATTAAATAATCACCTAATTTATGATGGTTTAGTAACACAATACCCGAAGCTTATGATATCAAAAAGAGAAAAGCACATAATAGCTTAAAATACTCATTGTTTGTTTGTTGTTTTTTTTTTTTTTTTTAATTTTTAACTTGAGGATAAGAAATTCAAACTTCACATCTTAAAATATAATCAAGCGTAGAACTATCATTAGATTATATCTGTAACTACAGATCTAATTATAAACTAATTTAGCAAAAAAATCTACCGTTTGACCCAAAAAAATGAAAGAAAAATCTAATTTTAAACTAGTTTGTGATATTAATTAAACTACATGACAATTGATGGGTTACACTTTTTTTTTAATTGGTTGCACATTTGACGATCGTGTAATTGGCCTTGACAAAAATCATGTGATTCCAAATTGGAAAAATAATCTCTCTTCTTTCCGTTCAGTTACATGGAAACTTCCATCTTAATTCTTTCACCACTCACGGATCCCCTCCCTGTATATATGTATGTATATATTATGTCTCTCGAACTGATCATCAAAAGGTATCATATATACATATAAATATATATACACATATGTGTGTGTGTGTGTAGACATAGCTCGTCTATTCCACCCTCCAGTTCTCCTTGAATAATATTAACTTGATTTGACTCCTATTTGTCTCTTCTAAGCTGCAAGTCTTTGCTTTGTATAAAAGAAAATTTTTTTTACACACGCACACAACATATACATTTACATACACATGCATGTCGTTTTCATACGGCAAAAAAAAAATTTACTGTTTCCGTCCAAAACGCGTTTCTTGGACGAAACGTGCGTTTTGGGTTTTTTTGCTTTTCTCAGTCTAACTGACACGCGGAGAGGGGAGGGAGAGAGAGAGGGGGGTTGGAGTGGACCATTTTTTTTTTTTCCTTTTGTTTGACAGATTGCACATGCAGAGAGAGAGAGAGAGAGTGGGTGACGTGTGGGTGTGGGGGAACATGTGGGGTCGCTCGAAATGATCGAAGTGAGAGAGAGAATGGAAAAAAGAAAAAGAAAAGTAAATGATAGGTGCGGGGATTCAAACGTAGAGAGAGAAAATGACACTGATGTCATTAAAAAAAAGACAAATGTTCTTATTTATTTATCTATTTAAAATTTTTTTTTAAGATTTCTTTTTTCTTTTTTTAATATCATTTGAATATTCTTATATTATTATTTAGATTACGTTTGTTAAATTAATTCCAATTTAATTTTTTTTTTATATCAGTTTTATTTTTTTTTAAATTATAACTAATTTTTAAAAATTTAACCAATTCTAATTTAAAAATTTTGAATCTAACTATAACATCAAATAGAGGCTTATATTTTTTAAAGTAGATTCTTAGTATAAATATTTATCTTATATTATTTTTTTAAAAAATACATATTTCATATTTTGCAAATTTTTGTTTTTTTCTTCTAATTTCTTTTAGAGCTAATTTGGGAGATATTAGAAGATAGTGTTTTGAAAGTTATGTTGGAAATGTGTGTTAAGGAGAAAACTTATAAAAAGTTCTGTAATATAGAATATAGTGTAAAAATTTAAAACGTGTTTTGGAAAAAAAATATACAAAATAGATCTTGTCTTGTTTGTCTCGTCGATATAAGTATTTTGACATAAAATCGTCTTATTTCGATTTAAAATGAGAAAGTTATAGACTTTTAAAATTTGAATTTTTTAAAAATAGAAGAGATAGAAAATTTAATATAAAGTTAAGATTTTGTTATTTTCTTATAAAAAAACCACATTGATTTAAGAAATGCTTTTGATAAAAATATTAAAATATTGTCTCCAAAACAATAGATTAATTTTTTCATTTTAGTCTTTTTGTCTTTTGGTTTTTTTCATACCTTTTTTTATTTTCTGGTATTTTGTTGGTTTTTTTATCTATTTTTTATTTATCTATTTTTTTTATTAAGATAAGTTTTTTTTAAATATATCTGATCGTATACATAGTACATAATTTTAAATTAGTGGTTGAAGTTGACAAAGAACATCAATGTTATACGAAAACAATTATATGCGAAATCCCAAATTCTCCTTCAAATCAAACTTTTGCGTCAACCTCATTAAAAGAAGGAAAATATTGTTTTGTTCTCGCTTTGTTTGTTTGTTTTATTTTTTTTTTTTTTTTTTTTGCCCCCAAACGTGGTATCTTCGTATTCGAAAAATCTGATTAGTTATTTCCGAAATATCATTTTGATACCTTGATAGAAAATAACCAAAGTTTTCTTAATTTCAAAATCTTTGGTCATTATTTAGAATGGGTTGCTCATCAAAACAGCCTGCCTCTCTAATTTCTCTAAAATATGTAATAAATAGTGCCTCTCCTTTTTAAGGTATTGACTCTTTTTAAAGAAAATTTTTAATAAATATCAAAAATTTAATAAAATTGAAAAGTGATTGTTTTTTAAACAGCAATTTATCAATATTAATATATATTTTGAATTGATAAACTATAATCAAATCACTTATTAGCGATCATTTTCTTAATAAAAATATTTTATCATTTCTTTAAAGAATGGTTTAAAAACAGTCAATTTATCAAATTTTTCACAACGCCAGTTAGAATTAATTGGGTTTAATTAAGCTAAATTAGTTATTACTTAAATAAAAAAAAAGTACACATTCTGTCCCACTAACTCTCCCACGTCTCTCTCTCCCTCCCTATTTTCGTTGTAGAATTTCTTTTTTCCAAAGGCTAAAACAGAGATTAAGTTCTCTCTCTGCCCCAATCTTTCACCCACGATCTCCCTCTCTGTGTTTCTTTTCCATAATGAAGGCCATTTTCGACCCGTGGGGGCCGTACGTTCCAATATGGAATACGATATTTGCAGTCTTGTCAGTTGCTGCAGTGTCCGTAGATCCATTGTTTTTGTACATTCTTGTTCTAGATCAGACCAAGAAATGCCTCAGTACGGACCGTCAATTGAAGATTATTGCTTTTGCATCTAGATCAGTGACTGATGTCGCTTGTATAATGCAAACTCTTTTCCAAATTCGTGCTACATATTTGGCTGAGGCCTCTGGTGTCTCGAAAAAAGGTGGATTGGTTCTGAGTACTTCTTATTGGGAAACTGCTAGAAGAATTCGCCGATCATATATTCTAATTGACATTCTGGCTATTCTTCCGCTCCCACAGGTACTAAAATCGTTCATGTACAGTGTAGATTTATTATCTTCGATAATATTTTTCACCAGTTTGGATTTTCTCTCTTCTGTTGTTAAATACTCTCTTGTGCCTCTTCTCTGGCTATGACTTTTTATGAGATGGTCCAAAATTGTTTCTATCAACAGATGATCAAATATTATCCTACGCAAACCCCTTAAATTTGCTGGTTCAAAATTAGAGTACAAAAAAAAAAAAAAAAAAAGGGATAAACTTAAACAAGATTTGGTACTTTTTTCCAGGTGTTAGAATCAATTTACTTTTCGAACATGGGGGACTTCAGATCTTTGACTACAAGTAAGTTTGTAAACTTCCTTCTTTACATCCAATATGTGCCAAGGGTATTGCGAATCTACCTCGCGTGTGAGAAAGTCAAAAGGACGCCAGGGGCACACAGTAGAATCGTGTTCTTCAATGGTGTTCTTAATGTATCTCTCTACATTGTTGCCAGTCATGTAAGTCTCACGATAACCAATACTACTTTATGGCATTCAACTCCTTTATTACTATTTCGATTTTGGACTGCTAAAATTCAGAGCCATGGAAGTCTCTAAAAATTTTGCACAGCAGAGGAGGGTGTACCAACAGGACATTGTTACATGAGATAGGATTTTATAACATTTTTCCCATCAATGCTGTTAAAAGTTACAAATTGCGACGATTTGAGAGAAAAATATCGTCGTACAGATCTTTTAGCGACACTAAAAGAAAAATGTCATAGAACTTGTGTCTTTAAAACTGCTTGTTGTGGTATGTATATGAGCGTGTCTAATTGTTATTCTCTTTATATATACGCAGGTGTTTGGAGCATTATGGCTATACAACAATTGACGACATGCTGGCTTCGTGCCTGTGAAAAACAAATTGGATGCATCCCCGATTCTTTCGATTGTCGCAGCAATACATCAGCGAATCTGACATTTCTGTCTAGTTTTTGCTCTATTAATTCACCTGATGCGCCAACCTTTGATTATTCTAACGAAAACTAGGAGTTTTCTTCAGAAATTCGTTCGTTGCTTTTGGTGGAGCCTGCGGAATGTGAGGTTTGAACACATGAGACCAATGCATTTTTCTTTTCCATTTAGCTGTTTAACAATCGTTTACACAAATTAGTACCCATTGAAAAAAGTGAATTCATAAACCTGTTGAACTTTGCTGAAGCTCTTTTAAGCGCCGTATTAACCTTTTTCTTCATAGGTTCGAATGCCGTAGTTGTTGAAAAAGAGGTTACAAACATTTCTTGCTGACAGTGATTTAGTCATATATGATATATATTTACATATATATTAAGTAAGCTCCTATCACATCCTTAAAAACTAACTTAACCTACATGTTTTTTTTAAACTTGCCAAGGATTAAACCTTAGACTTACCGGACTTAAACCCTTAACCTTCCTTCACCAACGGAGATAGCGCCAATAGCTTATCTGATACATATATTTGTGTTTGTGTGTTTTATAACCCCTTGGCTTGGGTATAGTTATATATTTATGTTTGTGTTGTGTATACATGTATGTATAGAATGTAGTTATTTTGCTTCTAACTTCAAAAATACCATTAGAAAAGGTACTCTCACCTTTTTTATTTGAAATTTTGTGTGCAAATTGACTCTGATGATGGATCGGCGCAATTCATACATGGGAAATTATCTCTCTCAACCACATTTGACTTTATTAGAAAGGCCTTGAAAGGTATGAGCTTTTACTTTCTAGGAAAAGTTTTCCTACATCTTTGGGAACATATCTGTTTTCTGTATTGCAAATTGTTTCTTGGTCTAAACCATTCATCTCCTAATTCCTTGCAACGATCTCTCGTAAACAATCACAGTTTACTTCTCTTTTCAACATTAATCTCTTATAAAAATGCAAAAAATAAATTAAATTTGAATAATATTCTTGACCAACCAGCAGTGGAGGTTTGTTTTGTTTTTTGTTTTGTTTTTTGTTTTTGGTGCGTGTGAGAGGAGTAGAAAGACAGAGACCATGCAAGTGAGAGTTGAATGAGCATGTAAAAATCATAACTCTATATCTTATAAAAATTATAAGTAACTTGATCCCAAATCAATTGGATACTATCTAAACCCCCTCCGCCCTAGTTTTCTCCACGTTAACTTCCCCTATCCTCCCCCGCGCCCCCCCCCCCCCCCCTTTTTTTAAACGATCTGCACCAGACAAATTGTTTTGAGATTACTGCCTACAATAGCAATTATATATGTTACGAAAATAACGAGAATAGACAATAAGAAAATAGAAAAATAAGAATACACAGATTAACATAAATGGGAAAAAACCACGAGTAGAGGGGAAGAAAATCTACAAAATCAAATATATGTATAAGAGGAGCGACTATAACAAATAAAAACATAATGATTAAACACTAAAATTATATCATATATATATACCCAAACTCTAAATAATCAAACAGGTTCATCGGGTCTATCAGCCCCAATCCCTCTACTACTACTATAGAGCCCCCAAAAATTCTCATAATTAAAGTTCCATCACATATTTTACACCGTGAGCTTTTCGAACCCGGCGAAACAAAATTCGAGTCTTCAAACTCTAACTATATATATACTATACGCCTATCATAGTTACTATGAATAATATATATCATATAACAAAAATATAGAGGCAAAAATATATATGATATACAGCCAATATATTATAAAATAATCATCACATATATTCAGTATATCATCAAATTATATCAGCATAAACTTTATTCTAGCATCTCAAATCCTTATCGCGTTCACCTGTGAAAAATAACTCAAATATAACGTGAGAATAAACCATATTAAATATCATCACACCATTTATGTTAATTCCTAACGTAAGATTTACAGCATTATTGTTAGTTGAATTTATTTATTTGTTTATTTATTTTTGAGGGTTACACTCCTGGCATATGTATTTCGGTTATCTGAGAACACTACTGAAGGTTATAGGTGAATAGGCTGTTGTCTCGGCTGGACCACATAAAGCATGCTCGATTTTGTTTTACAAACACCGAAAAGGAATTACTTTTCTACATCAACAGAGAACAAAAACAGAGCAAAACAGAGGAGGTAAAAGGCAAGCTTGTTTTCCATATAACTGATCTTATTCTTTTTTTTATAACAAAAAAAAGGTGGAAGATTATTGTGTGTGGTTGGGTTTTGTCCTCCAATGAAATTCTCCGAATCTCAACCCAAGACCACGCAATCATGTAGGTGGGTCGGAGGGGCCGGCAATTTGACGGGCGGGTATAAATATTTGGATAAAATTTGTAACCCTCTTTTGCAATTCTTTTTCAGTAGTAAGAAGATAATAATTTTTGAATTATCACATGCTCAAATAATCAAATATCAAATAAACAAATAGCTAAAATTATCAAACTAAACTATCTATTCCAATAAAGATTTTGCTCCCTCTGTACTTCTGTAGTTCAAAGTTCATAGCCCATAATTTCAAAATCTCAAAATCTAATTAGTACAAGGAAAAGAGTTCATACCAGGAAATGAAAAAAAAAAAAAAAAAAAAGGAAAAAGAAATTGGCGGGCTAAAGATTTCAACGCCAGCCAATTTCCTGAAACCTGCCCGCTCATAAAAGAAGATTGGTGATGACGTAACCCCGTTTTAAAAGATGGTGCAGCGGGTTTAATACACACCCCTAGCTGGAAGTTCCAGCACCAAAGGCTGTGGTTCAGATTTAATCAAAGCCATGGAAGTGCTACATTTACTTCCAATAATACTTCAACTTAACACATCAAGGGAGGAAAAAAAAAAAAAAACACCTTCAAGAGAACATATTTTAATGCGCAAGTCGACATTTTTTGCCTTTTTTTTTCAGCTGTAGTTTAGATTCCTTGGCTTGCAATAAGGTAGTTTTGATGGTTATCTTACGGTATTGGGTCACTTGAAGTGTTCACTTTGATAATAATGTGCTTATAACCTTCTCATCCGTAGGTATCTCTTACGTAACATATTTCGTTTCCCCAGTTCATTCGGTCAAAACCTTCAAACAAGTATTAGTGTTTGGGAAACATGCTTTGCAGCTATTATTTCAATCAGTGCCTTGCTTCTGTTTATATATCTTATTGGGAATTTGCAGGTTGGTCTTGAATCTTTATTTTTCTTCCATCTTCATGTCTCCTATTATTGAACATCACATGTTTCTGGGTTTTTTTTTTTTTTTTTCAATTTTCTTTTACAAGAAAAAAATTTCCCCCCTATTATGAGTTTCACACTGGAAGAGAGGATCTTGGTGCGTAGAGATAACATTATGCGGATCAACCAAATTTTCATTAAGAGTACTTTAGAAAATTTTCACACTTGCAAAATCAGTTTTTTTATTATTATTATTATTTTTTCTCTATATATTAGGGCACTGTTTTTAGGGTTTATAAAGAGAAGTTAGATAAAAGTGTAGAGTGTCTGAGGGTGCATGATTTTCACTCATAATCTTCTTCTTCATCATATTGAATTGTAATTTTATGGTAAAAAATTGATGTAACTCTCATATAAAGGATGAATCAGTACTATACATCATACTGAATTGTAACATTATGGTAAAAAATTGACGTGACTCTCATATAAAGGATGAATCAGTGCTATAAATCTTGTCTCATGTAGTTTCTTTTATAATTTTATCACTGTTCGTAATAAATAATTAGAGGCTAATTATTTACATTTCCCTTTTAGATTGGCTTAATGGTGAGGTATAAATAGGTATAACTAAATCGGATTTGTGCAGCAAAAAAAATCAGCTTGTATTAGATTCATTCATGCAAACGTACTTTTTTTTTTTTTTTTGTTATAAATAGAATTTGGTGTAACTAAGTCGTGACTTGTAACTACGAGTACTCTAATCGGTTTTCATGACGCGTAACTACGAGTACTCTGATCATGACTTGTCATTTGGGCCGGACTTTTAAGGTATTGTAAAGGGTATTTAGTTTTTTTTTTTTTTTTATGTAAATAATTTTTTACAGTATTTTTTTAATAATTTAAGGCATTAATTTAAAGATTATATAGTTTGCACGTGTTACACGACGTTCAACAATGATCCCATTAATGTTTCCACAATAGTTATTTACCCACAAAAAACTTTTTTTTTCCCACAATACTTGTCGTCTTTAATCATTGCGCACTTTGATGATTTTTTAACCTTTAGTTCAGCTTTCTATATCAACTTTTATTGACCTAGACTTATGAGAGATGATGACTTGGATTTTGCCCTCAATTATTTCGACAGCCACGACGAGAAGGAATAATCTTGTGGCTGCATGGGACCACTAATTGGAATTTTCAATCAAAATATCTCTAGTCTTTATTTATTATTATCAAGAAGCCAAAGTCAGTTTCTTTTCTTCTCTTTTCTTTTATATATTTTTTTTCTCTTTGCTTAATCTAAATACTCATTTTATAGACCTCTCTCTCTTGCTTCTCTTTGCCAGGGCAGAGAGTTGAGTTTTAGAGTTTGCTGCTTCTCTTTTAGGTAAGTTCACTGTCTCTAAAACGGTTAATTATACATCCTATTTTATTCTTCATTTTTGGACTGCATAAGTACTTTAACTTATCCTTGTTTTTCGTACCATTTTGATGGATTAAATATGAAGTAGTTTTACTCCAACCTTATTTTTGTTTCTTCTTTTTCTTCTCCGTTTTTAAACTTATGGTGATTAATTATAAATTAAGCTATATTATCACTAGCAAGGCGTTAGCCATATCTCCGTTGAATAATTTGATCTAATATTACGCACTATAAATCCTGTGTACACATTGAACTCCTGTACCTAATTAGTTGGTCACATAAAATTTACGAAGTAGTATTTAATACTTTTTGTTGAATTAGAATCGTTATTTATAGTGAATTGTTTTCTCCCTCCTTAGAATTGGCAGTTGAATATCCTTGTTTGTTTCCATGACTCATCTGAACACTTGAATTTCATAATACATAAATATATATATATATATATATATATATATATATCTAGCTAGGTATGTACAGCTGGAAGAGTTTTATTTTCTTTTTAAAAAACAAAAATTGAGTACTAAATCCATCACTAATTCCAACTTTTTATACCATGTACTAATTAGCATGTGACTTGTCATCTTATTGTTTATAAATATTAAAAAAAATTTACCACATCAAATAAAGTTAAAAGATATACATCAATATCTAAAAAGATGACAACTTACTAACATATAAATTGATATATGGAAGTTGATATTAGAATTGGTACCTCTAATTAACACTACTCAATAAATATATAGCCGTGTATCTGGTTAGATATATCGTAAAGTCTATCATTAATGATACCTAAATCCTGATCAAAATTCAAGATTTCTTTGGATAACCTTGTTCTGGGATGCATTAGAAGAAAGAAAATATTAAATGTTTTGGAATATTCGATTTAATTATTCACAAGCGCATTGACTGCGAGGCATGTGCATTGCATGCCAACAATATTTGTATATAGAGCCACGCAAATATCGTGCAAAGTTAATTAAGATTTAAAACAGGAGTAAAATTTTAGTAATTCTAATTTATATGAATTTTGGAACATTTTATGGTTTCATTATCAAATGTTAATTGCAGCTGCAATGCATGACCGAGACGTTAGTACGTCACAGGAGGTTTTTTTTTTTTTTTTGGACAAGGATTAACTAATTAATTATGATAAAATAAGACCACAATATCTTAATCTTGCTATAGATTATTAATTTTTGTTTCTAGCTAGTTTTACCTGCCTCGGTACTGAATTCGTGTGAACATATATATAATGACATGTTTTTTCCACCACTTTTAAGGAAGAGCTGTTGCTGTGCTGGTATAGGATTTGAATTGATTTTATTTTTGTGAAAACTAAATAAGACTGATAAGTAAATTAATGGGGAACCTAATCATGCTTAATTTCAAGTTTTTATAAAAGCGTTGGACCAACTTTCCTTTGTTTATGCGTTTAATTATGAGCATCCATTTATATTTGGTTGAAATTGTGGCTTAATCCACTTTCCTTTCACACTTAGGACTAATCATTCCATTTGTTTGAATCCTCCGATCTCTCTATTCGCATTTCGCGGCAGGTATATCTACTCTTTTTAACTGCATTTAAGTTCTTTCATAGGCGCCGTCATAGTGTGCATGCCTCTGTTGTAGTTCACTTCCTGTTAATGTTAAACCTCTTCTAAATTCACATTATTTTTCTCAACTATCTTCTAATTTTTGTGCTGGATTCAGTACTAATTGTACGAAACAGTTATGTATAACCGCCATGAATGTGAGGTAGCGGCTGTAGACGGTGATATGTCCCCGGAACTAGATATTAAAATAGTGAGGTTAGTTTATTTATCTTGTTCCTCTTGGCAAAAAAAAAAAAAGGTTTAAACATTTTACTGAAGGTGTATACATATCATATTTGTGCCCGGTAAACCTAATTCATCTGTTTTAACTTATAATCACCCAAATGCTAATGTACTAGAATTACCAATTTAATTAAGTTCTTCATCAATTGTTTTGCTCGTTAATTACTTCTTCTTAAACAAGCAGGTCGGATTTTTCTAAGCGAAAGAGTTTTAGTGCTGAAGAGAGGCAGCTTTCGAAGAAATATAAGGAACACACACCAAAAATGACGAGGACAAAAGTACTATCAAAAATTAAGGAAATTGTCGACCCACAAGGACCGTATCTTCCAACTTTGAACAAGATATTTCTAACGTCATGGGTAATTGCGGTCATAACGGATCCATTTTTCTTGTACATTCCCATTCTAAACCAGGAAAAGAAGTGCCTCAGAATGGACAAGAAATTAGAGATTATAGCTCTCGTGTTTCGATCTTTCACGGATCTCTCTTACGTGCTGCATATTCTTTTCCAACTTTCTGTTGGGTTAACGGCTAAAACCTCCGTGAAATCGAATGAAAAAAAAGGGTTCCTTAATAATGCTTTCAAAAGAGCTGAAAATATTAACTGGTCTTATATCCTACTTGATGTTCTAGCTGTGCTTCCTGTCCCACAGGTAACTATACGAAAGCCAATTAAGAAACAGCCGAAACCATGTCGTTCATTAATTATCGGATCTAATGACTAATTGACACTGAATATGTATGTTATGCAGGTGATAATTTTAGTTTTCTTTTGGAAGATAAGGCCGGTCTTCAGACCATTGAGCGCAAGGAAAATTTCGTTATACATCATTCTTCTCTTCCAATATGTGCCTAGGGTTTTCCAAATCTATCTATCTTGTGACGCACTTAAAAAGTCTTGCGACGCGATCAGTAAAACTTTATGGGTTAGAGGGATATTCAATTTGTTTCTCTACGTCATTGCTAGTCATGTAAGAATTCCATTTTCATTCCCTTTTGTACTAGAAATTTCTAATTATTATTTTGCTGACTTTTTTTTTTGTTCCACGTACATCTAGATTCTTGGAGCATTTTGGTACTTCTTTTCCGTCGAACAAGAGACAACATGCTGGCAGTATGCGTGTAAAAATCAAACTGGATGTCTTCCTAGTATGTTTGACAGCTGCAATAATGACAATACTCCGAGGAACTTGACATTTGTGAATCATTTTTGTCCTATAAATCCATCAACGACGACGGACTTCGACTTTGGAATATTCCTTGGAGCCATTGAGTCTGGTATAGTTGCCTCAACAGATTTTCCAAGAAAGGTGCTGCATTGTTTTTGGTGGGGCCTGCGGAATCTGAGGTGTGTGCATATATCTCTCTATACTTGCGACCTTACAATTAGATATATGTTTTTTGTGTGGGGTCTGTGGGCTTTATTTATTTCAAATAGGGTTATCTATTCAGAAATTATATCTTTTATTTTAAAATTTTACATTTCTATACATCATATTACATATAAAATATAAATCTATACTTTTCTTGATTGACACATAATTTTAACCTAAAAATACTCTTAAAAAGAAAAACTACAATTTGGATTATTTATCTTTGACATTATTTTGCTTTTATTCATGAAGTATACCCAAAACAAATGTACTTTGGGCATTTTAGACCAAGAAATAGTATAAATTTATATATTAAAGATAATAATAAAAGTGTAAAAAATTTAAAATGCAATGTATACTGTATAAATAAAAGTAAAATACATGATATAAAAATGTAAATAATTAACCCTGTGACATAAAACCTTACATGGTTTCAAATATGGATCTTGAATCTCTTTCTCACCTACTAAGCTAGCTTCTACTGGAAGACCTAACAAATAAATGCTTTTTCCCCCTTCTTGAGTTTAATATGTTGAAAATTACTGTTATTTTTCTTTCCGTTAGTGTCTAGTACTTAAAGTTTCTAACGATTTAATCACCGCAGTATGTTGTGGTTAATTTGCTCGACCATTTTGCAGTTCTTTTGGTTCAAACCTGGAAGCAAGTTCCGCTGCGTTTGAAAACTGCTTTGCAGCTCTCGTTTCTATGCTCGGCTTGCTTATATTTTTGTATCTCATTGGAAATCTGCAGGTCAGAGTTGTCATTTATTTATTTTTAATTAGTCCCACTTTATCTTTATATTTCTTTATAGTTTGAACTCCTGTAATTGCACTCCATGATTCGTTAACCTGTTGTCAGTTTCATTGACTCATGAGCTTTATATGTGGCGGACTGCAGTTATATATGCAATTACCAACTCAGCGATCAGAGGACAAAAGACATAATAGGAAAGAGGAGATACGTAAAATCGTGGAAGGAAAGAAACCCGACATACACCTCTGGGCGTCCCATAACCTTCGCGGGCATGATGCACTAGACGAAGTAACGACGGCGATCACAGCATACTTGCAAGACTTACTGGAAAATGATCAGGACCTTGATTCCAAGAAACAGCTAAAGAAACTGCAGGTTCTTCTCAAACCTAAACACCCTGCAACAAATCTAGAAAATGGCCAGCATTTGAGCAAAAAATTAGGAGTCGACCATCCCGCCGTTGGTTTCCTAAAAACAGTATGCTTCTAATTTTTTATGTCCTGGTATTCTATTGTATTACCAATGGTAGGAAGTAGAAGACTGATGGCTAATTTTCATTAGTTAATTTGTTGTGTTGAACAGATACATTTGCAGTTGAAAGATATAATATCAGGGGGGACAAAGCACCAGTGGAGTAAGACAAAAGAATCTGCACAACTATGGATGTTGAAAAATGGCATCCCTAAACTAACTATGCTCATGATCAAGCAATACATACAACACAGATTGCAGAATAGCAATGATGATGTTGATATAGTGTATCTGTTTTCGGTTCTTCCAATCAAACTTCAAAGGATTATCAAGCGACACCTCTGCCCAACAACGTCCCTAAAGAAGGCAAGTTTCCTCAGCTCCTTTTTTTTTTTTCCTCGCCAAAATAGCAACATATATGTAGCTAGTTGTCTCACCAGTATTTCTGTTATATAAGACGTTTCAAGGAAAAAATAAGGCAATGACATTATGCTGCGTTATTTAAAATTTGTATTGCTTTTAAACTGACCTTTTATGTTTAATATTTGACTTACTAAAAAATGTATCATATTGTAATCGGTTAGACATAATATAGAATGTCAAAAATTGGATGGAGGATTTGAATCGACAGTATAATTTGCACGTTATCACAAACACAGTTGTTTTAATTAGCACATTGCCAACTTGGTTTTATTGATTGTAAGATAGGTGCCGGAGCTTCAAAACATCGATGACCAAGTGTACGAAGAGATCATTAAACATCTGAAGCCGGTGAGCTACGCAGAGAACGGCTACATCATTCGAGAGGGAGAGCCAATCGGTCACATGCTTTTTGTCACGCAAGGTGTTGTGTGGGTCTTCGGAAATGGTGCTATTAGGAGCGTAGCGAAAGGCGATTATTACGGAGAACAACTTCTGAAATGGCAGTTGAGATCAGCCTCCTATACCAATCTGCCGATCTCAACCAAAAATGTCCAGTCCCACACCAAAGTTGAAGGCTTGGCTCTCAAGGCCGTGGACCTGAACCACATACTCTCAAAGTACTGGTGGAAATTCCCAATCGCTCAGCAATACGAGGTCGAGCTTCTGAAGAGATTTGCTGCCTGGGCCATAGGGGAAGCCTGGCAGCGCTGCCAATCCAGAAGGCAAGAAGATCCTCCACTTCGGTGGAACTCGCTCAACCGGAAAATTACTAGTGTAACCGCATTCTCATCAAGTACGTCGAACCCTTGTTTGTTTGAAGATATGCTTTGTTAACCATGTAACTTTTGGTGATTGCAGTCTTCAGCCTAATATTGTTATTAAGCTCTAGTCATAATTAATATTGTTGTTTTCCTCTTCTTTTTTTCGAATTTTCGATTTCATAAATGAGCATTGACTGCAAGTAATGTGCCACGCTTGAAAAATTTGGAGACAAGAGAACCTGGAGACTTCTGCTATGATAACAAGTGTAGTTGACTTGTTGCTGAGTTTAATGGAAGTTCTTTTAGGTAATATTATTATTTTTAAAATAAATGGAGAGGAGGAATTAAAACTTACATTCAAATTTAATTAAAGAAAAATAAAAATAAAAGAGAGATCAAATCAGAATCTATTTTACTAATAAAAATTCTTGAAGGTATCATATCTAAGGTTTAACTTGCATAGGACCTAAGTTTGAAAAGGATTTGATCATCGAGTTTTTGTGACTGAAATGATTACTAATCAAACATATTATCTCATATCTTTACGTAGAATCATAAGTTAAAAATACAAAAGGCTTTCAAATTTCTTAAATAATGTGATATAATGTAATTAGTTAAACACAAATTGGAATTGAGCATGTGATCTGATTACTTTCACAAATGCTTTAAAATGTCAATTAGTATAGTAAGTAAAAATATGAATTAGTTAATTAACTGAAGATATAATACGAGCAAGACTATTTTGAAATACTTTGTTATAATTGTACTTCTTCTTTTTTTGTGTGTGCACAATTTCTAGTTTAGGAATGGGTGTTATTAATCAGTACAGATTCGTAATAATGCTTCTTATTGCTAGATAAATCCATTTTGCAGTTCTTTTGGTTGGTTCAAACCTTGAAACAAGTTCCAGCGGGGCGTCGGAAATCTCCTTTGCAACTTTCATTTCTATGCATGCATGGTTTGGCTTTTATTTTTTATGTGTCTCATTGGAAATATGTGGGTTGGTGCCGACTGATGATCATATATCCCAAATTATGTTTGTGCAATTAGAGATAAGTTTTTAAATTGGAGTTAGTTGACTATTCAAAAACTAGTTATAAATTTTATTGACTTTTCAGAAAAAATATAAAAACTAAGATGAATGTATAATTTAGTTAGAGTTAAACTTAAATGCCAAACAAAGCCTATGACTTTTATGTATCCTATTGGAAAATAAAATCCAAGTTAATTACTTTCTCCTATCAGTTTATGCTTTTTGCAAGCTCCTATCTACTTTGTTGTCACATTCTCTTTATCTGCAATTTTCAAATTAATCAATAGATATTGACAGGATATTTATTTCAAATATTTATATGGTGAACTTTTTTTTCCCCCAAATTGTAGCTATATATGTAAAGCTTTGTTGGGTGGAGTGTTAGGGTTTTCCTCCATGGACGGATCTTTTAACTTGTTAAACTTTTTTTGGGTGATAAACCTGTGTGGTTTTCACCAGGACCTTCGGTGCAACAGTTTCATCATTTTTATTATTTGATATGCCCCTTAGATATAATGTATCTACATTTATGCTTATTTAATCTAATGGGCCCTCATGTACTTGTTGCTTGTGATCAAACGAGGAGTTGGAGGAGCGATCCTCCAACTACACTTATGGTTTGATCGTGTATGTATTTATCTCACCTGTGTGGAGGTTCATACAGTATTTTGTAATTTTTTCTTTTTTAACCTCCTTTATTAATTTGGTGAACTTGCAATATGATATTTCAAATTAAAAGCGCATAATTTAGAGGTATAAATAAAATAGACATAATCGTATCACAATCACATAATGATAACTTCACAGAAAAGTTAACATCGTGTTCATGTTTAGTGAGGTTTTTACTTACTGAACAAAAGTTCAATCAAGATGTTAAATTCATGCCGTAGATGATTGCCAGTTAACAACCCATTCTGTAGTCATGAATATTGGGCTGACGAGAGAGTGTGACGATAGTGAAGTACTGCTAGATTGTCTGCATAACAAACAGCCATAAAACTACCCCTCTTTTTTTTTTTTTTATTTTACTTTTTATGTAAAGGTCAAATGTAACCATGGGACATGGGTTGGCAACCATAGGTTGTTTTTGTGTCAGTCCATTTATAATTAACATATATAATAAAATTATTTCAAACGTGTAATTTTTATTATTATTTTTAAAGGGCATGCAATTATTTATTAAATGTATTAGAAGGTTTAAACTCAAACACCACCCGTTTATTAATTGTGCAACTCATATAATTTATTTAACTTGTCAAAAATGATTTATTTAACACGATTATGATAATTTAATATGATTATTGGTTGGCTTATTTTTTACTTACAAATTTTAACATTCATATTACTTTTATTTAATTAAGTATATGAACAAAGTGAAGTTTAAATTGTAAATAAATTGGGACTATTGATAGGGAACATTGATGGTTCTCAATTGTTGATCTGTATAAACCAAAACAGGAAAGAAATAATAAAAATAAATAACTGAACTCTCTCTCTCCTTATGTCGTTTTGTTGCTTAAGATAAAAGAGTTTAACCGTTAACTAGACTAGAGTGTTCCCTCCCCACTTTATTGCCCCTTAAAAGATCTTACCTGTCCATTTTCATGTTTATGGTCCACATTCATTTTGAAGGATGGTCCTTCAATTTCACTAATGAAGGATAGTAGACGCCCCCTATGTTTATATAATCTGAGATGATGAAGACCTTTTCTACGACAATCCCAATTAATTGTAATTCTAGTTTTAAGCCCCCAACTCAAATTTTGAATCCTATTTAGTTAGTGATGGACACATGTACATAAGTAATAAATGACTTTTTCTACGTCATGGTTCAGAAATAATTTTTACAAGCATTAAGAACCTATATATGAGATAAAAAAAATTTCACTAAAATTTTGGTAATTAAATGAGAAATCATGATAAATTAAGTTAAATAATTACCTAATTTATGATGGTTCAGTAACACAATATCCTAGAGCTTTATGATATCAAAAAGAGAAAAGCACGTGATAGCTTAAAATACTCATTGTTTGTTTGTTTGTTGTTGTTGTTTATTATTATTATTATTATTATTATTTTGTAAGAAAAAGTGGAGTTCATAGATATATATAGTAGGTTTGATTAGGAATGCTATTGTAATTAATATTATAACACTTTATTATTTTCACACCATCAGCACCGTGAAATAAACTTCCAGGAAAATGCAAATCCGCACCATCTTGGTCAGTCAAACCGTGCGAAGACTCCCATCCCCATCAGAGCGTAAATGTCAAATAATATGTACTTGATTTTAGCTATGCCTAGCTATATTGCACAATATGGAAACTTCCAGTCACCCAACTTAGTACTGGTCATAACTATAATCCCAATCTAATTTTGAATTGTTTTTTTTTAACTTGAAGATAAGAAATTCGAATGTAATCAAGTATAAAACTACTGTTAGGTTATATCTGTAACTACAAATCTAATTTTAAACTAATTTAGCAAAAAAATCTACTATTTAGCCAAAAAAAAATAAAAATCTAATATTGAACTATTTTGTGATATTTATTAAACTACATGATAATTAATGGGTTGCACTTTTTTTTTTTTTTAGTTGGTTGCACATTTGACGATCGTGTAATTGGCCTCGACAAAAAATCATGTAATTCCAAATTGGAAAAATAATCTCTCTTCTTTCCGTTCAGTTACATGGAAACTTCCATCTTAATTCGTTCAAACACTCCTTTCCTATGAAAAAACTGATCCCCTCCCTGTATATATGTATGTATATATCATGTCTCTCAAACTGATCATCAAAAGGTATCATATATACATATAAATATATATACACATATGTGTGTGTGTGTGTAGACATAGCTCGTCTATTCCACCCTCCAGTTCTCCTTGAATAATATTAACTTGATTTGACTCCTATTTGTCTCTTCTAAGCTGCAAGTCTTTGCTTTGTATAAAAAAAAAATTCATTTTACACACACACAACATATACAAATTTACACACATGCGTCTCGTTTTCATAGGGCAAAAAAAATTCACTGTTTCCGTCCAAAACGCGTTTTTTGGACGAAACGTGCGTTTTGGGTTTTTTTGCTTGTCTCAGTCTAACTGACACGCGGAGATGGGAGGGAGAGAGAGAGGGGTTGGAGTGGACCATTTTTTTTTTTTTGGCTTTTGTTTGACAGATGACACATGGAGCGAGAGAGAGAGAGAGAGAGAGAGAGAGGTGGGGTGGAGTCAATTGTGGGTATGGGGGGACATGTGGGGTCGCTTGAAATGATGGAAGTGAGCGAGAGAATGGAAAAAAGAAAAAGAAAAGTAAATGATAGGTGCGGGGGGGAATCAAACGTAAGGAGAGAAAATGACACTGATGTCATCGGAAAAAAAAAAAGATGTTCTTATTTATTTATCTATTTTAATTTTTTTTAAAGATTTTTTTATATTATTTGAAATTTTGAATGCTCTTAGAGGTGGGAATTTGGGCCGGATCAAACGGGACCGGCCCGCGACCCGTAATTTTGACCCGGTCGGTGGCCCGGCCCGGCCCGAATTTTATGGGCTTGGTAAAAACCCGGCCCTATAGTTAGGGCCAGACCGGGCTTTCCCCCTAAGCCCGACGGGCCGGGCCGGGCCGGCCCAAAAATTTAAGCCCGATGAGCCGGCCTGGCTCACTCATTATTTTAAAAAAAAAAAAAAAAAAACCTTTTAACAAAATATCCTTATTTTTAACAAATTCTAAATTTTTTTTATTTTTTATCTAAGATAAATTATTAAATTATCAAAAATATACAAATTTATTCAAAATTATAAATAAAAAATAAAATTAAAAAAATGATCCGGGCCGAGCCCGGCCCGCTCTAAGGCCACGGGCCGGGCCGGGCCTATATTCCAAAACTTCGGGCCGGCCCGGCCCGAAGTTTTGGAATGGCCCGTCGGGCTCGGGCCGGGCCGAGCCGGACGGCCCGAATTCCCAGGTCTAAATGCTCTTATATTATTATTTATATTAGATTCTTCCTATTAATATTTATCTTACATTATTTTTTAAAAATATATATTTCATATTTTATAAATTTTTGTATTTTCTTCTAATTTCTTTTAGAACCCATTTAAGGGATATCGGGAGATAATATTTGAAAATTGAGTTAGAAATATGTGTTTAGGAGAAAACTTATAAAAAAAAGTTCTGTAATATAAAAAAAATAATATAAAATTTAAAATATGTTTTGGAAAAAAAAATACAAAATAGATATTGTCTTGTTTATCTTGTCAATATAAGTATTTTAATATAAAAATCATCTCATTTCGATTTGAAATCAGAAAATTATGGACTTTTAAAGTTAGAGTTTTATAAAAATGGAAGAGATAAAAAGTTTAATAAAGAGTTGAGGTTTTTACATTTTCTTATAAATAAACCACATTGATTTAAGAAATACTTTTGATAAAAATATTAAAAAATTATCTTCAAAACGATAATTTAATTTTTTTTTCATTTTAGTCCTTTTTTTATTAGTATATTTTTAACATTTTTGTCTTTTTGTCTTTTTGGTCTTTTTCTTGTCTTTTTTTTTTTATTTTCTAGTATTTTAGGTCTATTTTTTATTTATATATGTTTTTTACTTAGATAAATTATTTTAAATATGTCTAATTGCATCATATATACTTTTAAATTAGTGGTTAAAGATAACAAAAAATAAGAACGTTATACGAAAACAATTATATGCAAAAATCCCATATTCTCCTTCACATCAAAACTTTTACATCAACCTCATTAAAAGAAGGAAAATATTGTTTTGTTATCGCATTTTTTTTTCCCCCAAATGTGGTGTCCTCATCTTCGAAAAATCTGATTAGGTATTTCGGAAATATCATTTTGATACCTTGATAGAAAATAACCAAAGTTTTGTAAATTTTCAAAATCTTTGGTCATTATTTAGAATGGGCTGCTCATCAAAACAGCCTGCCTCACTAATTTCTCTAGAATATGTAATAAATAGTGCCTCTATTTTTTAAGGTATACGTGGATAAATGACTCTTTTTAAAGAATATTTTTAATAAATATTGAAATTTTAATAAAATTGAAAAAATAACAGTTTTTTAAATAATAATTTACAATTTTAATATGTATTTTTTAATTGATAAACTATAATCAAATTACTGATTAGTGACTATTTTCTTAATAAAAATATTTGGTCATTTATTTAAAGAATAGTTTAAAAACGGTCAATTTACCAAATTTTTCATAACACCAGTTGGAATTAATTTGGTTTAATTAAGTTAAATTAGTTATTACTTAAAAAAAAAAAAGTACACGCTCTGTCCCACCAACTCTCCCTCTGTATTTTCTCTGTAGAATTTCTTTTTTCCAAAGGCTAAAACAGAGATTAAGTTCTCTGTCTGGCCCGATCTTTCACCCACGATCTCCCTCTCTGTCTTTCCTTTCCATGATGAAGGACATTTTCGACCCGTGGGGGCCGTACGTTCCAATATGGAATACGATATTTGCAGTATTGTCAGTTGTTGCAGTGTCCATGGATCCATTGTTCCTGTACATTCTTGTTCTAGATGAGACCAAGAAATGCCTCAGTACGGACCATCAATTGAAGATTATTGCTCTTGCATCTAGATCAGTCACTGATGTCGCTTGTATATTGCAAACTCTTTTCCAAATTCGTGCTACATATTTGGCTGAGGCCTCTGGTGTCTCGAAAAAAGGTGGATTGGTTCTGAGTACTTCTTATTGGGAAACTGCTAGAAGAATTCGCCGATCATATATTCTAATTGACATTCTGGCTATTCTTCCGCTCCCACAGGTACTAAACTCGTTCATGTACAGTGTAGATTTATTATCGTCGATAATATTTTTCACCAGTTTGGATTTTCTATCTTCTGTTGTTAATACTCTCTTGTGCTTCTTCTCTGGCTATGACTTTTTATGAGATGGTCCAAAATTGTCTCTATCAATATATGATGTTTAAATGCTATCCTACTCAAACCGTTAAATTTTTTGGTTCAAATTAAAAAAACAAAAAAAAACAAAAAGATAAAAAAAAAAGATGACTTTTGCCAGTTTAATTGACGCTTAAAACAATATTTGGTATTTTTTTCCAGGTGTTGGTATCAATTTACTTTTCGAACATGGGGGACTTCAGATCTTTGACTACAAGTAAGTTTTTAAACTTCCTTCTTTGCATCCAATATGTGCCAAGGGTAATGCGAATCTACCTAGCGTGTGAGAAAGTCAAAAGGACGCCAGGGGCACACAGTAGAATCGTGTTCTTCAATGGTGTTCTCAATGTATCTCTCTACATTGTTGCCAGTCATGTAAGTCTCACGATAACCAATACTACTTTATGGCATTCAACTTCTTTATTACTATTTCGATTTTCGACTGCTAAAATTTAGAGCCATGGAAGTATGTATAAATTTTGCACAGCAGTGGCGGGTGTACCTACAGGGCATTTTTACATGAGATAGCATTTTATAACAATTTTCTCATCAATGCTGTTAAAAGTTACAGATTGCGACGATTTGAGAGAAAAAATATCGTCGTGCAGATCTTTTAGCGACAATAAAAGAAAAATGTCCTAGAACTTATGTCGTTAAAACTGCTTGTTGTGGCTTGTGTATGAGCGTGTCTAATTATTATTCTTTTTATATATACGCAGGTGTTTGGAGCATTATGGTACTTCTTTGCTATACAACAAGAGACAGCATGCTGGCATCATGCCTGTGAAAAACAAACTGGATGCATCCCCGATTCTTTCGATTGTCGCAGCAATACTTCAGTGAATCTGACATTTCTGTCTAGTTTTTGCTCTATTAATTCACCTGATGCGACAACCTTTGATTATGGAATATATGCTGATGCGATCCACTCCGGCATTCTTACGAAAACTACGAGTTTTCTTCAGAAATTCGTTCGTTGCTTTTGGTGGGGCCTGCGGAATGTGAGGTTTGAACACATGAGACCAATGCATTTTTCTTTTCCATTTAGCTGTTTAACAATCGTTTACACAAATTAGTACCCATTGAAAAAAGTGAATTCATAAACATGTTGAACTTTGCTGAAGCTCTTTTAAGCGCGGTATTAACCTTTTTCTTCATAGGTTCGAATGCCGTAGTTGTTGAAAAAGTGGTTACAAACATTTCTTGCTAACAGTGATTTAGTCATATATGATATATATATATACATATATATTAAGTAAGCTCCCATCACATCCCTAAAAACTAACTTAACCTACATGTTTTTTTTTAAACTTGCCAAGGATTAAACCTTAGACTTACCGGACTTAAACCCTTAACCTTCCTTCACCAACTGAGATAGCCTCAGTGGCTTATCTGATCCATATATTTGTGTTTGTGTGTTTTACAACCCTTTGGCTTGGGTATAGTTATATATTTATGTTTGAGTTGTGTATACAATACAGTTATTTGCTTCTGACTTCCAAAATACCATTAGAAAAGGTACTCTCACCTTTTCTATTCGAAATTTGTGTGCAAATTGACTTTGGTGATGGATCGGGGCAATTCATACATAGGAAATTATCTCTCTCGACCACATTTGACCTTATTAGAAGGCCTTGAAAGGTATGAGTTTTTACTTTCTAGGAAAAGTTTCCCTATATCTTTGGAACATATCTGTTTTCTATATTGCAAATTGTTTCTTGGTCTAAACCATTCATCTCCTAATTCCTTGCAACGATCTCTCATATACAATCTCAATTTACTTTTTTTTTTTTAACATTAATCTCTTGTAAAAGTGCAGAAAATAAATTAAATTTGAATAATATTCTTGACCAATCAGCAGTGGAGGTTTGTTTTGTTTTGTTTTGTTTTTTTTTGGTTTTTGTTTTTTGTTTTTTGTTTTTTGTTTTTTTGTTTTTTTTTTGGTGCGTGTGAGAGGAGTAGAAAGAGAGAGACCATGCAAGTGAGAGTTGAATGAGCATGTAAAAATTATAACTCTATATCTTATAAAAATTATAAGTAACTTAATCCCAAATCAATTGGATACTATTTAACCACCTCCGGCCTAGTTTTCTCCACGTTAACTTCCCCTATCCTTCCCCCCACACCCCCCCCCCCCACTTTTTTTTTTTTTTTTTAACGATCTGCACCCATACAAATTATTTTGAGATTACTGCCTACAATAGCAATTATATATGTTACAAAAATAACAAGAATAGGCAATAAGAAAATAAAAAAAAAAATAAGAATACACAGATTTATATGAAAAACCTTAAATGAGAAAAACCATGGGTAGAAGAGAAGAAAATCCACTAAATCAAATATAGGTATAAGAGGAGCGGCTATAACAAATAAGAACATATATGATAAAACCCTAAATTTTATTTTATATATATACCCAAACTCTAAATAATCAAACGGGTCCATCGGGCCTATCAGCCCCAATCCCTCTGCTACTACTATAGAGCCCCAAAATTCTCATAATTAAAGTTCCATCACATATATTATATCGTGAGCTTTTCAGACTAGACGAAACAGAATTCGAGTCTTCAAATTCTAACAATATATATACTATACACATATCATAGTTATTATAGATTATATATATCGTATAAAAAAAATATAGAGGTAAACATATATATGATATACAGCCAATATATATTATAAAATAATCATCACATAAATTCAGTATATCATCAACTTAAATTCATCAATTAGCATAAACTTTATTCTAGCATCTCAAATCCTCATCGCGTTTATTTGTGAAAAATAACTCAAACATAACGTGGGAATGAACCATATAAAATATCATCACATCATCTATGTTAATTCCTAACGTAAGATATGTAGCATTATTGTTAGTTGAATTTATTTATTTATATTTATTATTTATCATTATTATTATTATTATTATTTTGGAGGCGTTACACTCCTGGCATATGTATTTCCGTTATCTGAGAACACTATTGAAGGTTATAGGTGTATAGGTTGTTGTCTCGGCTAGACCGGATAAAGCATGCTCGATTTTGTTTTACAAACACAGAAAAGGAACTACTTTTCTACATCAACAGAGGACAAAAACAGAGCAAAACAGAGGAGATAAAAGGCAAGCTTGTTTTCCATATAACTGATCTTATTCTAACAAAAAAAGATGGAAGATTATTGTGTGTGGGTGGGTTTAGTCCTCCTATGAAATTCTCCAAATCTCAACCCAAGACCACCCAATCGTGTAGGTGGGTCGCGGGGGGCGGCAATTTGACGGGCGGATATAAATATTTGGATAAATTTTGTAACCCTCTTTTGCAATTCTTTTTAGTAGTAAGAAGATAAGAATTTTAGAATTATCACATGCTCAAATAATCAAATATCAAATAAGCAAACAGCTAAAATTATCCAACTAAACTGCCTATTTCAATAAAGATTTTGCTCCCTCCGTTCTTCTGTCGTTCAAAGTTCATAGCCCATAATTTCAAAATCTCAAAATCTAATTAGTATAAGAAAAAGAGTTCATAGCATGAAAAAAAAAAAAAAAAAAAAAAAAGGGGAAAAGAAATTGGCGGGCTAAAGATTTCAACGCCAGCCAATTTTCTGAAACCTGCCGGCCCATCAAAGAAGGTTGGTGATGACGTAACCCCGTTTTAACAGATGGTGCAGCGGGTTTAATACACACCCCTAGCTGGTAGTTCCAGCACCAAAGGTTGTGGCTCAGATTTAATCAAAACCATGGAAGTGCTACATTTACTTCCAATAATACTTCAACTTAACACATTAAGGGGGGGAAAAAAAGGACACTTTACACAAATTAAATTCAAGATAACATATTTTAATGCGCAAGTCGACATTTTTGCACTTTTTTTTTTCAGCTGTAGTTTAGATTCCTTGGCTTGCAATAAGGTAGTTTTGATGGTTATCTTACGGTATTGGGTCACTTGAAGTGTTCACTTTGATAATAATGTGCTTATAACCTTCTCATCCGTAGGTATCTCTTACGTACATATTTCGTTTCCCCAGTTCATTCGGTCAAAACCTTCAAACAAGTATTAGTGTTTGGGAAACATGCTTTGCAGCTATTATCTCAATCACTGCCTTGCTTCTGTTTATATATCTTATTGGGAATTTGCAGGTTGGTCTTGAATCTTTATTTTTCTTCAATCTTCATGTCTCCTATTATTGAACATCACATGTTTCTAGGGTTTTTTTTTTTTAATTTTCTTTTACAAGAAAAAATTTACCCCCCTTTTATGAGTTTTCATTAGCCCAAGTTTTGGAAAAGAAAGGCAAAAATACTGTGAATATGCATATGTCTTGGTGATTTAGCTTTTTTTTTTTTTTGCGAACAGCTGTATTTCCAAATGGCGACAACAAGATCAGATGAAATTCTACGGAGAATGAGAAGGATAGAAGAAGAAATAGACATTTGGGTAAAAATCCATTCCCTCCCTGCTAATGAAAAGACCCTGATCATGCAACAAGTACAACACACATTGGAACATGACAAAGAAAGTTTTGATTTGGCAAGATTGCACACCGTGCTCATCAATCGGATAGAGTGTATTCAGGGAAATTCTAACGAAGATGAAATAGAGAAAGTAAGCTTCTTAGCCTTCTGTTTATGATATCCTTTTTCTTTTCTGACATAATTCGAAAGAAATTATTGGTCGTTCATTCTTTTTCATGTGTGCATACTTTTTTAGTCTCTTTGATAAAATGAAGTTGGTAGAGAATTTGTGTGCATATGTGATTCTAGGTTATCATAATTGAATGGATTTAGCATTGTGGAGCTATTGACTTCTTACCTGAAGAAATATAAGATTAAGCTTTCTGATCTAATTCACGTTACGAGTAATAGGATCTTTGTCCAATTAAATAGTATGCAGACAGAAAATCCTGCATTATGATTTGATGACCTGAACTTCTTCATTATCCATGTATATACAATGTACGTTGCAATGAAGTTGGAAGATGGCCTAAGATCAGTGGGGAAAATGCAACCGAGGAAAATGACCAAAGAACAAAAAGCAGAACAGTGGATGTCAATAAATGTCATTCCAGACAATTTAAAGCATGAAATCATGCCATATGTTCGCGCCAATTTGCAAGACAACGACGATGTTGACCTTATGACGATGCTTTCTATTCTGCCTCGAAACCTTGCTACGTCTGTTAAGAAGCAGCTCTGCTTCCCTGTGCTAAAGAAAGTGAGTTATTCATCTTCTCTATAAATTATAGCATATGCTTGTTCTATTTTGTTAAACAAATTAAACATATGGCTTGACAACGTATCAAACCGAATACTCTTTGGGCACGAAGTGGGAAGGATTTAAAGATATGGAAATAGTTCACTAATAATGGACTGTTGCTTTTATTTTTGTTTTTTGTTTTTGTTTTTTTCTTTTGGCCGGGACGTTTTCATTTTCCTTTCTTTTCGATTCCTGTAATTTTCTTTTTCTTTAATAAATTGAGTAGGAATCGGGGGATGAATATTATTTTCATCACGGTATCAACTTTTTTGGATACACCGAAGCTTGTTCGGATTCTTCCCTCTCTTTCGCTGAGAAAAAAAGATAAGAAAAGAAAAAAGATAGATAGGATGTAGGTCTTGTAACTCTCGTACATATATACACATTGTTGTTTTCTTTTGACGAATGAATAATGTTTTTTTTATTGAAAACCAGGTGCCAATGCTTCAAGATTTGGCTGACGACGTTGTGGAAATAATCTGTGGCTATCTGAAGCCGGTTATCTATCCCATAAACAGCCATATTATTCAACAGGGGGAACCACTAGATTTGATGTTCTTCATCACAGAAGGTGTTGCGTGGGCCTATACAGCGAGCAATTGTGGGGAAATTTCTATAAGCACCACATCAAGTCTGGAGAAAGGTGATTTCCACGGGGACGAAGAACTTCTGAAATGGACGTTGAATTGCACCTCCCTGTCCAATATCCCAATTTCAGCTACAAATGTCAAAGCTCACACAAAAGTTGAAGCCTTGGCTCTTATGGCCAAAGACTTGAGGAATCTAGTCTCTACTTCACCCGGAAGCTCCTCTAGTCCCAAAAGGATTCAGATTAAGATGGAGTGAATCATGGAAAATTCAGATGCAAATGTATGATTTCTAATTTGTTGATATGGAGTTTAGTCTCGAGAACTGTTGTAATTTTTAATTAAGTATTTCAAATATTTGAGACTTTTTTATATTTGTTTAATATTGAGCTATTGCAACCATGATATGATATAAACTACTTCCATGGAATGAACTTTGCAACATGATAGTTGAGCTCTTCTTGCAATGAAAGTTTTTTAATTGGTATTATTTAATCAACTAAGGACACTTGTCCTTTATCTTTGCTGATGGAAGTGTTGAGCAATGGTCGAATATTATTTGCGTTTGGACGTGAAGTTCGGACTCAAATTTTCGAGTCTAAACTCAACTGAAGGCGTTTGGTTCTTGCGTTCATCTTGAACTTTCATCTGACCCTTTATACAGTATGTGGAGATGGGGCTACTGTTCACTGTCCCACCCCCCACGTGAATTGATGGCCCACCTCGGTTACCCCCCGAGCCACTGCACCAACCCACCGTGAGTGCAACCAACCCAGCTTTTACTCCACTCTTTTACTTGACTCCATCACTCAGAACCGGCATTGTTGCCATCACTAAAGCTCTAGCTCTTAACTCTTTCTTCTTCTTTAGAGTCCATCAACTGTGAGCCTGCCGGATCTCCCTGCCCAGCCACTGCTGTCTTCCTCCTGAGCAAATCACGGCCGTCCGATCCTGTTGACCGGCCGAACGACGGACATCCACGTTACTGTACCTTAGCTTCCTTTCCACGCTTCCAGATCTCTCTGTGAGTTAACATACGTTCTTTGTTTCTCTCTCTAGTTTCTCTCTCCTGTTGGGTCAGTTTGATTATGGATCTTCCTTTATGAATTTTGATTTGTGAAAATGAATGGTGATTTTCTCTTCTTCGTGAGCGTTTTGGTGTCGTTTTCTTCATCTGTGGTGACAAGAGACAGTAAGAAATTTTTGGGTATATTGGGTTTGAAAGATTCAGAATATTGTAGTTCAGGCTAATTGGCTATAATAAAACCATTTAAAAAAAACACCCCTCTCTTTCTGTCTGTCTGTCTCTCTCTCTCTCTAAAAGCTTTCTGCCGTTCATTTTCAGGGGGTTCTTTGTCAAGAAAAAGAGAAGTTATATATATACATGTGTATACATGCATATATATAATGATATATATATATATGACCTCAAAAAAACAAGCACACACACTCAGATTGGGGAGACACGCAGGAAAAAAAAAAAAAAAAAAGACATGAACGATTTTTCTTTGCTATAAAGATAACAAACAAAAAACGAAAAAAACAAAAAAAGGAATAGGCTAATTATTTTGGACCTCCATCTGCACATGGTTTCTTCGGCAGCCCATCTCTCCCACATTTGTTTTTTCTTTTTTTGGGATTTCCTTTTTCCCTCACATGGTCTCCCCTCTCTCTCTCTCTTCCTCTTTCTCTCTCTAAAATGCACATACGGCTTCAATACATTCGAGAAGAAACCTTTTGACTCAACTGTGGAATGTGGAATAAAGAAAGAGAAAGAGGTTCGCTGGGCCCAAGAAACCGACTGTGTTAGAGAGAATTGGATAGAGAGAGAGAGAAAGAGAGAGAGTTAGAGATAGAGAGAGAGAGTGTGAGACGTACCCTATTTGGTTGATGAGAATAGGAGGAAATGTATCTCCTGGCTACATATTGGATTTTTTTTTAATTGAGAAATTCGAATTATTAATTTTTTTTCTTTTTTTTTCCCCTTTTCTGATCTCAAAAGATTGGGATTAAACTTTGAGTTCTGTCACGAAAACGGGAAATTCGCGCCACCATCGGATCTTGTTTGACGGACGGATTCGGTATCGTCGGTGTCACATGCGGCGAAGATTGAGGTCCGCGAAGCAGGTTCGAACAAAACATTTAATTACCCACTATTTTCGTGTCCTTGATCCGCCGCCCTTTATAGTTATAAATTTTGTTGATTTTTTGAAAAAAGACAGAAATTGAGGTGAAAAAATACCATTTAGTTGGAGTTAAGATAAGTTATCAAAAAAAAATCTGCTCAACTCAGTTGGTGACGTTAATTGAGCGTATTTTAATTATTTCATTTTCGTTCGCTGGAACCTATAATAGAATGTTAAATTGAGCTGACTTTGAACTGAGTTTAAAATTTTAAGTTCGAATAGTTTTAACTTTGGAAATATTGGTTATAAATTTTGTTGTATTTTCAGAAAAGGACAAAATTGAGGTGAAAAAATTCAATTTAGTTGGAGTTAAAGATAAGTTACCAAACACAAAATGTAAAAAAATTGGTTAACTCAATTTCTTCTCATCCAAACAGGGTCCTTGTTTTTTTTAAACTTTTTAACTCAAACTTTTTTACCAAACAATTAACTCAAACTAAATTTTTTACCAAACACTCACTTTTTAAACTAAATTTATTTTAATTCAAATTAAACTTAAAAATCTTAATTCAAACTTACACACCAAACTCAGCAGGCTTTTTTCTCCCGTTTCTTCCGCCAGCTACTTCTCTAGAGTTTTCATGACGTGTAACTACGAGTACCCTGATCATGACTTGTCATTTGGGCTGGACTTCTAAGGTATTGTAAAGGGTGTTTAGTTTTTTTTTTTTTTTTTTTTTTTTAATGCAAATAATTTTTTACAGCATTTTTTTTTAATAATTTAAGGCATTTTAAAGATTATATAGTTTCCACGTGTTACACGACGTTCAACTATGATCCCATTAATGTTTCCACAGTAGTTATTTACCCACCAAAAAAAAAAATTTTTTCCACAATACTTGTCGTCTTTAATAATTGCGGACTTTAATGCTTTTTTTACCTTTAAATTAGCTATTGTACGTCAACTTTTATTGACCAAGACTTTTGAGAGGTGATGACTTGGATTTTGCCCTCAATTATTTCCAAAGCTACGACGACAAGGAATAATCTAGTCGCTGCATGGGACCACAAAATGGAATTTTCAATCAAAATTTCTCTAGTCTTTCTTTATTATTATCAAGAAGCCAAATTCAGTTTCTTCTTCAATTTTTTTTTTTTTTTTGGGGGCTAATCCAAATACTCCTTTTATAGATCTCTCTCTCTCTTGCTTCTCTTTGCAAAGGCATAGAGTTGAGTTTTAGAGTTTGCTGCTTGTCTTTTAGGTGAGTTCACTGACTCTAAAAGGGTTATATACATCCTATTTTTCTTAATTATTGGACCGCATAAGTACATTATTAACTTATCTTTGTTGTTCGTGCCATTTTGATGGATGAAATATAAAGTAGTTTTACTCCAACCTTATCTTTGTCTCCTCTTTTTCTTCTCCGTTTTTCTCTCTCTTTCTCTTTCTCTTGTCTATGGCATATGGGTTCAAGCTTAGTTGGGATGTAATATGTTGTTCTCGTCATTTGTTTTTGCTTAAAAATAGTAATAATAAAATATTATAAACTTATCTCCCAATAGGTTTACCATAGCTATCAAGCTGGTGGTTTAGTTATATTTTTCTCTAGTAAAACGTTGAAGGATATTTATTTCTGATTTTAAAAAAGTGTACTGTTTATATATATATGTTTTTTTTTTTTTTTAAATCTCTTTTGTTTCTTTTCTTGTGCCTAGATCAGTTATTAATACTACGAGTTGAAATAATCTTAAAATATGGATTCTCTTCATGTTTATGATTTTGTTTTTCTGGTGCCTTTTTCTTACAGTCAATTTTCAAGTTCCTTATTTGTAGGTGTCAATATACAGAACCTTGTGGTGCTGAAGCTTAAGTTTTCTAGCAATCGACGTCGTTTCCTAGCCAGCTCGTTGAAAACTTGCAGGTTGACTCTAAAATTCCTTTCATTTTCTTTTGGTTTCTTAGTACTCAAATTATCATGTCTTTGTTCCTTTTTTTTTTTTTATTTGTTTTTTGTTTTCATTTTTCACAAGTACGAGATGGTATTTTTACGCATAAATGCATGTATCCATGGAATGGTGTGGTAATGAGGATAAAATATGAATATGAGAGTGGGTATGGGGGTCATGCAGGTGTAGGACAGGAGTGGGGGAAGATCCCCCATACACACACCCACCGTGCTTATATTTACCTTTACAAAAATATGTATTTATATTTATTTATATAAAAAATTTAATGCTTTGGTTGGAGTTCTAGTTCAACTCCAACTAAACAGTACTTTTCATATCAGTTTTTGTCTTTATCTAAAAAATCAATAAAAGTTATAATTAATATTTGAAAAATCAACTAACTCCAACTTAAAATTTTCATTTTCAATCGACAAACCAAATGTGAGCTAAATTTTAAGAATTTTAAATTTAGTTTATAGATTTCTAAAGTTTGGATTTATTTATAAGATTTTAGTTTCATTTTCAGTTATATTTGTAATAATGTTGCTAAATTTTATTAATACTTTAATAGATTTTGTTTTGATTATTTTTTTAATTCTTAATGGGTAAATAATTAGGGTATGTATATAGCATCTTTCAGTAGGGATTATTGCCCCCACAACCATAATAAACTAAGTGGTAATGGAGACAAATATGAGGGTAAAAATAGAAGGTGGGTATAGGAGTGGGGTAAAAATATGAAACTAAAAATCGACAAACCAAATGTGAGCTAAATTTTAAGAATTTTAAATTTAGTTTATAGATTTCTAAAGTTTGGATTTATTTATAAAATTTTAGTTTCATTTTCAGTTATATTTGTAATAATGTTGCTAAATTTTATTAATACTTTAATAGATTTTGTTTTGATTATTTTTTTAATTCTTAATGGGTAAATAATTAGGGTATGTATATAGCATCTTTCAGTAGGGATTATTGCCCCCACAACCATAATAAACTAAGTGGTAATGGAGACAAATATGAGGGTAAAAATAGAAGGTGGGTATAGGAGTGGGGTAAAAATATGAAACTAAAAATCAACAAACCAAATGTGAGCTAAATTTTAAGAATTTTAAATTTAGTTTATAGATTTCTAAAGTTTGGATTTATTTATAAGATTTTAGTTTCATTTTCAGTTATATTTGTAATAATGTTGCTAAATTTTATTAATACTTTAATAGAATTTGTTTTGATTATTTTTTTAATTCTTAATGGGTAAATAATTAGGGTATGTATATAGCATCTTTCAGTAGGGATTATTGCCCCCACAACCATAATAAACTAAGTGGTAATGGAGACAAATATGAGGGTAAAAATAGAAGGTGGGTATAGGAGTGGGGTAAAAATATGAAACTAAAAATCGACAAACCAAATGTGAGCTAAATTTTAAGAATTTTAAATTTAGTTTATAGATTTCTAAAGTTTGGATTTATTTATAAGATTTTAGTTTCATTTTCAGTTATATTTGTAATAATGTTGCTAAATTTTATTAATACTTTAATAGAATTTGTTTTGATTATTTTTTAATTCTTAATCGGTAAATAATTAGGGTATGTATATAGCATCTTTCAGTAGGGATTATCTGCCCCCACAATCATAACAAACCAAGTGGTAATGGAGACAGATATGAGGGTAAAAAAAGGAGGTGGGTATAGGAGTGGGGTAAGCATGCCTACCCCACCCTGTTCCGCTGCCCCGCTGAAATGAGGACTAGACGAATAAAGACAGCTTAGCTTCTAACTCGGAAATATAAATATAATTATTTTTGCAGGAGCCAAAATATCCATGGATACTTCGGGAGAGAAGTCAACCGTGAGGTTCGTTCCTTTGACTCCAATACTTCTAATATAAGCTACAATTATTTATCTAAAATAATGAAGTCTCGAATTAAATTGACATGTGGATTTGTAATTGTGAGGATTCGTAACATTATTTTATACTGTATGTTATATGACTTGCATTTTTTTTAATGCCTTGTGGTGTCGTGTTATACGTCGTCGTTTTAGCTTTCTGGACCAACCGCCAGATTGGAGTACTATAATAGACTGTACGGTAACGCAACCGTTGAGGAGCGATGAAGTACGGCCGCCGAAGGAAAGCTTGAAAAAAAAATTGGTGGAAATTGTGGAGCAAGAAGGGTTTGAACCAATGTGGAATAAGATAATTGTGTTGGCATGTGTGATTGCAGTGTCACTGGACCCTTTGTTCCTGTATATTCCTACCATCGATCAGAAGTCCAAGTGCTTTGAGTTGGACAAGAAGTTGAGGGTTATCGCTCTTGTTTGGCGATCCATTTTTGATCTAATTTACATAATGGATATTATTTACAATGTCACCAAAGCTTACAAGGTAGGAAAAAGAGAGGTCCTGCCAAGTGGGGGAATCATGAAAATAGGTATTCAGTTGGTTAAAGATGGGAAGATTTCTTGGTATCCGATCGTCGTTGACCTTCTTTCTATTCTTCCTGTTCCACAGGTACGGTAAATTTAATCCTTAAAATTAACTTTTCAATTATTTGATATGCGAATGTCCACGATAAAAAAAAATTAGTTATGCACAATACAGAACTAGTTCAATCATATATCAAATGCCAATCCAACTAGTAAAATAATAGTATATGCTGGTAGAGTAAAAAAATAGTTTCTTGACTTAAAATAAAAATAAACATAAAAACAAAGAAATAAAGAAAAAAAAAAAAAAAAAGACAGGGAAAGAAAAGATAAGAAGAAAGAGGGACCGCTTACTTTCTGTCTCACTTGTAAAACGTTGCTTTCATATTTTCTTTTCAGGAAAAAGTAGATTCCTTTAACTTTTTGAAAAGCAAATGTACTCATTTTCCAAATAAAGATACTAATTAATTCCAAATAGTACTACGTGACCACAAGGGCATTTTTGTACTTTGGATCATGCTTTTCCAAGAAAAAGCATAGTTTATTTTTCAGCACACATTTTTGAAGTCTTATTTTTCCCCCAACACTTTTATTAATTTGGATATGCTTTCAAAATTGTTGTACCAAACATCTTTATATGCATACATATGTGCTATATACTAGTTTTGTAGCATGTTGCACATGGGCATTTAATTCATTACATTTTTAAAGACGTGTAAACTTTAAGTGTAGTAATACTTGAGAAATTTTATTTTAATAGATAGGACAAGTGAGGAGAAAAAATAAAATAAAAAAAATAAAGCAAAATAAATTATAATTTTAAAGAAATGAAAGCAAATGGAAAAAGTAAGCGAAAAAAAAAAAAAAAATCTTTCAAATAAACGGTGAGTTTTAATTGAAAGTGGTGAATACTGCCTTTTTTTTTGGGGGGGGGGGGGGGGGGGGACATTTTAATATATCAATTAGATGTTTATATATTGTTTAGATACGTAGTCTAATTGCTGCCATCAAGCAAGAGTGCCTTCTTATTCATAGATAATTAATCAAAATTCACTAGTTCAAGCTCAGCAATTAGAATTTTGAATCCCATGATTTGTTATTTTGGCCAGGTAATAATATTGGTTCAGTTGTCAAAACTGAAAGGCATGGGATCTCTACAAACCAGGGAGTATCTGAATATAATTCTTTTCTCCCAATACGTGCCAAGAATTCTCAGAATCTACATTTCATGCAAAGAACTTACCAAGAATTCAGACAAACTGAGTGGAATCGTTTGGGTTAGGAGCGTGTTCAATCTTTTTCTCTACATTCTTGCTAGTCATGTGAGTTTAATTTTTTTTTTATCACTCTAACCTACTCAACTCATTGTAGTTTATAATACGTTACGTTTTCTTTTAGTAAAATATATATGTAATCAGCTACATTTTTTCCTTGAACTTTTGATGGAAGTGTAAGGTTAAAAAGTAATCCATTGAGTTTAACTTTTGTCTAGAACTTAGGGAAAATGAAAATGTTGAAAGTTAACGTTTTCGCATGACATTTTGGTAAGTTATTATTTGTTTTATGGTAAGATGTTTATGGCTCCCATGTATCGAAATATAAATGAATCCATAGATTTGAAGTTTAGAATATGAGAGTTTATATCCAAATCTCTACCTTGATATTATTCGGATGTTATGTATTGAAATATAAATGAATCCATAGATTAGAAGTTTATCTGAAAGTTTCTATTCAAATCTCTATCTTAGATATCATTTGGACGTTTATGGCTCCTACGTATTGAAATATAAATGAAACCATAGATTAGAAGTTTAGAATCTGAGGATTTCTATCGAAATCTCTACCTTAGGCCCAACTGAATTTTTTCCATGTTTTAATAAGATGTCTATTTATATTGGTGGAAGGATAGATCTTCTATCTTAGAAGCTCCAGTCAATTTATGTTGAGTTTGTTTTCTGTGTAGATATGCATGTTTACTCTCTACTTCTATTTAAATCCCGTTGTTATTCATTTAATAAATTGAGGAAGTGCTTAGAGTAAGTTGTAAATTTTCGTGAATGCCAATCTTGTTGGAATGTATATTAATTTATGTTTTTTCTTTTTTTTTTTTCTTTTCATTTTAGTACTTGATCTGGAATACTTACAGTAATTTTCCCTTACCAAAAAAGTTTATATATAGTTAGTTAAATTTAGTAATATCTTAATTTTGTGGTGTTTTTTAACTAGGTATTTGGAGCCTTCTGGTACTTCTTATCTTTTCAACAAGAAACAACTTGCTGGCACAAAGCTTGTGCAAAAGATGAAACCTGCCAATCTAGTACTCATAGTTGTGGCAATGCAGAACCTTCCAGATTTGTCGATATTCTGAATTCTTCTTGTCCTATAAATTCAGAGAATCCAGATAGCTTCAATTTCGGAATATTTCGTGAAGCCCTTACGTCCGGTGTGATGGCGCCAAATACTGATTTCCTGGAGAAGCTATTTCACTGTTTTTGGTGGGGCCTTCGGAATATGAGGTATTTTGCGCTAACCATAACGACTTAACCTTTATTAATTTTGTAAACCTTCGTTCACTTCACGCTTATTTGTAAATGAGGAAAAAAAAATTGTAAGTTAAGTCACAAATATAGATTTTCTAGAAGATTTTTAATTCAATTAACTGGGATGTGCCTAAAATAACTGAGATGAGGGAATGAAATTTAGCACTGATACATGCATGTGGTAGTAAAATTAAACTGTATTCTCGTGATAAATTGCAAAATTGTTGGGTCTTGAATTTTTATATGTGACAGTTTTGATGCGCTGATATTTTTAAATTAATATGATATATAATATTTTTTTTACTCGATATTTTTTTCTGTTTGCGTGAACAAGTAAATCTCTTTCTTTAAGCGCACGTGTTCAATATTGTGCATTTATGTTACATGATATTATATGTACGTGGATGATATATTAAACTACTTCACCAATAATTTTGCAGTTCGGTTGGCCAAAACCTGCAAACAAGTACAGACATAGGGGAAACCATCTTTGCAATTTCAATTTCTCTCTGTGGTTTGCTACTCTTCTTATATCTCATTGGAAATTTGCAGGTTGGTATTATTCCGTTTTCCTTTTTTTTTTTTTTTTTTTAAGAATTTGAATTTGAAACTTGTCCCTTACTTTAGGCCGTTAATTTAAGAGTATAAAATGTTGATTTAGTCAGTTCATATGCATTTTAATTTTCTCTCCCTTTATTTTGTGGGTGCGCATGGCAGACTTACTTGCAGTTCGCAACCACGAAGTCAGAAGAGATAAGAGAGAAGATGAAACTGAAAGAACGAGACATAGAGTTATGGATAAGCAAAAATGGCCTTCCTAAGCGTCTGAAGAGGTCTATCATGAAAAGTGTGAAATACAAGTTGGAGGAAAACAAAGATGTGGATGTCGAGAATCTGTTCTCAATACTTCCCGCTGAAGAAAAGAAGACTATAAAGCGCCAACTCTGCCTTTCCACAATTAAAAAGGTAATATCATATATAGATATAGATACATGTATATATATAGTTGAAATTAGTAGTAGGAGATTTCTACATATCTGGTGTTGGAGTCAGATAAAAAGTTATCACTAGGCTATTCTAGTAACCCTGATTCACAAAGGACAATATTAGAAACTTACTTATCTATCAAATTTTTTAACTGAGTGAAGTAATCACGCATGAATTGTTAATTTTCAAGTAGTAAATTATAAATATTTGATATAGTAAATTGATGGCCAATAGAAAATAATCCTTTACCATGTCGTTTTGTGTAAAAAAGAATTTTGGTAGATTATAACTTGGTATCCTAACATAATCTTTTGATTAATTTTGTTTTCAAAATTGTAAATTCACAACACATCCACAATCTTTGTTCTTGAGTTTGTAGGTTCCAATGCTTGAAAACATGAATGAACCAGTGTTGAGAGTGATATGCGACCATCTGAAGCCAGTGATTTACACAGAGAACAGCTACATCATTAGAGAGGGAGATCCACTCGATCGGATGCTTTTCATCACACAAGGCACTGCCTGGGAGTACTACTACACAAACGAGACTGTTGGTGGTAGTACTCATAGTACTATGGCTAGTTCTGATTTCAGTACGAATGGCTCCTCAAGAAGTAGCACTACTAGGCGTCTTAAGAAGGGAGATTATTTTGGAGAAGAGCTTGTCAAGTGGTCACTTACTCACACCACCATCTCCGACTTCCCCATCGCCACCACAAACCTCAAATCCCACACCAAAGTCGAAGCTTTCGCTCTCATGGCCAACGATCTGATGAATGCTCTCCGCAAGCACTGGTGGCTTTTCCGGCGCAGCCTCACGCCCAACTCGACTAACTCTTGTACCGAACAGTGGGAGGCTTTGGCGCTTCAGGCCTTACAAAAAATTCGGCTCCGGAATCAGCTGGGAAAAATGCATGCAAGCTCTTCACAGTTGGGTGGTCCTGAAGATGGAAAGAAGTGGAAAAAGGTTAGAAACCGACGCCTACACCACTAGTGCCATTGCCATACGAGAGATGTATTCATATATATATATATATATATATATATATATTAGTTATTATTCCTAATGCCAAATGTTTCGACTTTGGATGTAAAACTACCTCCAGGTGAAACCTATATGTGTGATCACGACAAAACATGTTGCACGCAGTTTGACAGAGGCATTTGGACAATATTTTCTTTCCCCCTCGTAAATGCTCTTATAATTTTACCTTCAGAATTTTGAAATTTGACGCTTAATTATTAAACTTTAAGCCATTTAAAAAAGCATCTCTTCTATCACATTTTGATTACTAATTAAGATTTGAATAAATTATGTTTTTACCACCTAAAATTTAGTACTTTTAAAACCTTATCCCTCGAACTTTTTGAAGACTTGAGTGCTTACAATTCTCAAATTTCAAATTGTTAACCGAAGTAGTCGTTCTATAATATATCGTTCACTTAATATTGATGTGACACTAGTTTCAATAAAAAAAAAAAAAAAAAAAAGGTTTGAACTAGTATCTTTACTATTACATAAACAAGCTTAAAAATCTATCAACATTTAGTACAAAATTTTTTTTTAAAAAAATCAGTGTAACTTCGTGCAAAAACAAAAGCAATCTACATTTACTAATAACTATCTTAGTTGTTCTTTTTTAAGTAAAAATAAAATTTAATTGAATGAAACCTTTCGACAAGAGAGAAATCAAAGAAAGCTTTTTTTTTTTTTTTTTAAGTTCATCTTAATCAAATCCAAAAGTCCAAATCAAAAAAGACAAACAAACTAAGGGTGCATTTGGTTTCAAGATCCAGACATAAAGATGGTTGCAGTATAGCCAAACGGTAATTTCACACTTAACTCCATCAAAAGATATAGGGTCTAAATTCCTCCACTCCCAATTAATTTTAAAAAAAAAAGATCTAGACCTAAAATTTTCATTTTAATTTTTGTCTTTTTCTGAAAAATTAACAAAAACTATAATTAGTTTTTGAAAAGTCAACCAACTTCAATTTAAAAATTTCATTTCAAACAGGTACATCAAATGTCCGTTAAAACATCCAAACAAGCCAAAAACACCTGAAATTATAGAAGTAAGAGAAAACACACATGGGCTGTAACGACCCGACTTTTCGGACCGTTAACAAACTTACTTAAGTCTTAACACTTATTTAAATTCGGCTCTAAAAAGAATACTAAAATTTTTTTTTTTAAATCATATTCATACTATAAAAATTAGAATTATTAATATTTTTATATATGGAAATTAAAAACCACTAGTAAATAATTATCCTATTTAAATTCATGTTTAAATAATATTTAAAAAGTTATAACTTTATGTTGATTAAAGCAAAAGAGTCAAAGGTCTTTTTCTCATGGAGTACTCATACTAATTTAGTAATACCAAAACATTGGGACATAACTATAATTTTGGTCGTTACAAAATAAATTACGAAGTCTAAATGCGGAAATTAATTTCGTGGTGGTATCCCACTCCCTTCCTTCACCGCATCCGCATAGCTTCGCCTGTCCATAAGAACATTTAAATAATAGGCTGCTTACCTGAGTTACCTACAGCACGAACACACACGTATGAGCTTTCGCTCAGCCAGTACAAACAATATCTCACAAAACATTTTCATAAATCATATCATCACATGTAATTATCAAGAATGTTCAAAATGCATGGAATCATGTGTGTTCAATTATGCTTCATTATATACATATCTTGTCTACTTAAGGGCCCCTATGTCGTACCCATATGCGCGCAACCAATGGGGAGTTAGGGGAGCGACCCTCTAACAACCTCCAAGGTCATATCTTATAATTTCGTTCTTATCATATCCTCTCACTAATTGGAGGTTGGTACGACACTTAATCCTATCTTTCATTAGCCTCATTCTTATTATTTGTGACAATGTGTAGATTTACATGTCACTATGCATTTATCATTATGGCATACATATCTGTGAGGCATGTCAATTATATCAGTGCAAGAGAGTTTACGCACATCAAATACTTAATCAAAGCAATACGTATAATTTATAGACTCATCACATCATCAAGTCAAGTCATAACAAACGTTGAGCATCATCAAAGAAAACATTTTGTTTCATGCTGTAGGTGAGGTTTGTACTTACTTGTCTTATGTGCTTAACTTCGGGAGTTGTATCTCCTACTATGCGGATTTGAGAAATTGTCCTGATTTAACAATAATTCATTATTAGATAAAATCATGGTTACATTACCTTATTCAATTTCATTTATTTTATAAACTAGAGTGAACTTAATTTACTTATATCATAATTAACCTTAATAATTAATTCTTATTAATTATTAAACGCTAAAATAAATTTCTACTAATTATTATTAATTAATTAATTAATTTAATTAATTAATTTAATTAATTAATTGAATTGATTAAATAATTAATTAAATAATATTTAATTATTACATTAATTAATTGAGTTATTAAAATTAAATCATATAATTTTAGTTGACTTGATAATAATTAAATTATTAATAATTGTTACTTAAATATTCTTTCTCATATAATAATTAATAATTATAAATTCTAATATTAATAATTAATAATTTGATTAATCTGATAATTAATGTTTGATTAATCTCCAGTTAATCATCCCTAATTATTTTGATGATTATATCAATGATTAATGATTAATGATTAATTAATTTATAATTAATCATGTATCATAATTATGTAATTATTTAACATAATAATCCTGATTATCATATATTAACTCTTATAATTAATTAATTAATTAATAATCAATAAATTAATTAATTCCTTTATTAAATTACAATTGGTTATGAATTAATTAATTAATTAACTAAGAAATTAATTAATAAATCAATTAAGGTGATAAGGAGTCACCTAAGGGTATACCTCTATTTTACTATTGGGCTAGTCCAATTCCTTGAGTTATGTCCATTTAGTTGGGCCAAGGTAATCTCATGGGATAGGCCCAGCAACCCTCTAGTGTACTTTAGTTTAGCCCATTAAAACTTATGATTTAATTTATGAAATTAGGATTTTTCACATTATTTGTTCACACACTTAAAAATCAATTTATTTCATAACTAACTATATTCATATGTTATGATTTACTTTTATGTCACCTTTTAATGTTTAAATCATTTTATCGGTGTAGGACTTTAACTTGTAAGGTTTATTTAAATTTGAGTATAATTCCGTTTTGGACACTTGATAACTTGTTGGAAAGCTTGAAACATCTAGTTTCTGTCTCTATAATTTGTTTCCTCAGATTTCAAGCATTTCAAATGATAATGTGGACGTTTTCTTAAGTGTCTTATGGTAAAATCTCAGATTTCCAGTTTTCTTCACAATCTTTAAGGATTTATTAAAATTCATATACATAACCGTTTTAAACACATGATATCTCATTTTGAAGCTTAAGATGTCTACTTTACAGTGGTATAGTTATTTCTTTTATTACTTGAGCATTTCATACCATAAACTTGGGTTTTGTCACTGTTGGTCCCACGTTTGCACCACCAGTCCAGATTCATGAGTAAGATTTGAAAATCCATAACAATTTACTTACAAGTCCAAATAAGACAAAAGATATGTCATTGGAAAGCTTATAATGTCTATTTTGTATGGTAAAAACAGTTTTATAAAACGTCATGGTTTGCTAAGTCAAAATCAATAAAACCCGTAGCTAGTACCGGGTTCCAGCAAGGTTTTTCGGTTCGTAGACCAAACTTGTAAAATTCACCAAAAATTGTAAATTTATCCATTCAAGGTGTATGATACCTTTTTGGAAAGCTTAAAGAATCTAGTTTTTAGTTCTCTAACTTGTAAACCAAAATTTTGAGTCTAAATGGTTCGGAGTATAAAAAACCCGTGGCTTGTCAGAGGCTCGGAGGTTCATTTCTTCCCTAGTTTTTTTGTCACAACTTCAAATGCACATAACTTTATACATATAAAAGCAAATCAAGTGATTCCAAAGCCTAAAATGAAGCTTATCCTCTGTAGAATCTTAATATATAATTTATTTTTCATACCAAAGTTTCTAATGCATGCTATATCACCACAACAACTACGACCTTCAACAAAGTTCACAAATCTTACCGAAATGCTCCGGGGATACTTCAAGATCTCGAACCTCCCGAGTTCTTCTCAAAACTTTTTCCTAGGTAAGAAAAATCTAATATTAAGATCATAACTAAACATCATATTTTTTTCTCCAAAAAAATAACTAAAACCCGAATAGCACCACTATGTTACCTCTAGTAAAACGTCCTCTAACTCCGTCTCGCACTTCTTCGATCTTGGTGTTGGGGTTCCTTAGACCTTGAAAATGGATGGAGGAGGTGATTGAGGAGTGTTGGAGATGGAGAGTAGTGTTGGTGGTTCTTGGTTTTGTTTAGAGCTTGGTTTGTGTGAGAAAGAAAATGGGGTGTTAGAGGTTTGTGCTTAGCCAACTTTGGCCTTGAGAAAGTTGTCTTTTGGGAGATGAAATTTGAAAAATATTGGCTGAATCAACCCCTTCAATGGCCGGCTGTTTTGGGAGAGATTTTGGTGAAATTTGGTTCAAAAGTTGAGATGAAAGGTCACTTTCACTTGCCTCTTCTCTAGGTCAAATTGCCAAAAGAAACCATGCCATTTCTTACTTGTGGTTGCATGCATGCACCACTTTCCTCATTCCTCTTTTGTTCACATTTTTTCCTTGTTTCTTGAACCAACAAAACCGACCCCCCCTATGCTTCCTTCTTTTTTTTTTTTTTTTTCCTTTCTTTTAATATCCACCCTTGATCCAAAGTTATCATACTTATTCTCACCCATTGGATCTTCCATCACACCAATCCTTAATCTAAGTTCTCATTGGTCACTTATCATCCAAGGTTTGGCCATTGATTTGCCTAGGATTCTCTAGCATCAAATCTACACCATTGATTTCAAATCAAGCACAATTCTTGATTAATCTCCCACCTTTGGATTTCCTAAGAGTATACTAATAATTCATATCTATCCATGTGACACATTAATTCCCAAACATGCTCTCAAAGCTTGACTATTAATATGATCAAAATAAATACTAAGATCATTAAATCAATCTACTAATAAAAATCGGGGTCTTTCCGAAAAATTATCGCTATACCTCTAATACGACATAACTTATTTTTTTCGTATAAATTTTTATGTCGTTCATCAGACGTTTTAGGTATTTAAAATTTCTCATTTAAATAGAGAAACTCAACATTGTTAAATCATCGTCATCATCACACCGATGATACATATATTATCAGTCATGATCTTGAAATTTGATATTCATCAAAATAATTTACTAAAAGCACATTAATGAATAAAATCCATAATAATAATTCATTAATCAAGCTTATGAATTTCTAGGGCATCACATGGGCTATACTAAAACTTGAAAATAACTAATGATTTGTTTTTGAAATTTAAGTCATAAAAATCTTCTGCCTGATCACCCACGTGTCAATGCCATAATAGAGGATACCCAGAATGTGATTGATCGTATAATCTTGGTAATTTGCTTGTGCCTCTTTAGTGTAGAAATTCGTATTTGGGGCAACAAAATAAAGGTCTCCTCAAAGCCAAAAATACTACTGAAAGATTTTAATATTAGTATCTTATGGGAAAATGAAAAATGTGCATTTTATGAAGCTATCAAAAAGCACATTAATTGAGCGTCTTTTCAGAGACATAGATAAAATTAAAATGACATGGAGAAAATTAACATGAGATCCACGCACAAGAATCGTAATCATAAAAGAAAGAAAAAAAAAACTAAAAACTAAAAACTAAAACCTAAAAAACAAAAGTACATCGGCCGCGAGCTTGGTTCTTCAGGTATAAAAACACAAGAATTTCCGGCCCATTGTTAAATTGAACTAAAAGTTTGTACGTTGATGTCCCAGTTTGGAATCATCTATATAAAATAAGTAACATTTTAATAGTGAAATAATTTTCGGGGATTGAAAAATAACATAATTTGTTTTCAGCTGCAAGAAATTCAAGAAATTCCCGAAAGGGGTAATAAGGAAATTGCAGTCCGTCATTTTGCTCTATATAAGACTTTTTTGTTTGAATAACATTCATCAACGTAACTTAGAGGAACAGTTGCGTCCTTTTTTTTTAGTAAATAAAATATTAAAAAAAAAAAAAAAAGGAAAGAAAGGACAAAAGAAAGAAAGAAAGAAAAGACGATAAGCTATCTCCTATTAGATTAGATTCAGAGATCTGGTGGTCACCAATGTTCCTATAAATAAATAACAATGTTAAAGAACATCGGTGGTATTGAGTATATATCACCCACTAATAAAAGACGGATTTCACGATAAGAAGTGCATAATAAAACTTACTTTCTATTAAAGATGGTATTTAACACCATTGATATTCCAAATATTTTTCTTGAATAATGGAACCGACTAATTCTTTGAAAATGTCGAAATTAACATTGAGGGAAAAAAAAAAAAAAAGAAGGGGGGGCGGGGGGCTGGGGTAGTTGGGTGGGGGTGTAAACCAGTCTCCTCTGACTCTGAATCTAATAAAAGGCAAAAGACTAGTCATACCGCACTCTGCAACAAATCCAAATACCAGTGAAAACATGAAACTTTCTTTCAATCTTGAGAATCTTTTTTTTTTTTTTTTAACCTATAGCATTTTTTGAATCTTGCAATATCACCAAAATTCGAGTAATTTGCAAAATAGACGTTGAATAAAGTATATAATATTTGCTCACTCCATCCATGTAGACAAAACGCACGTTTTAAGGAAGCAACTGAAAACAACCAGTTGGTTGTTCAAGACTCTTCTCAGTTGTATCTATTTCACATATATAACCGAAACAAACCCAACCCTTTTTTTTTTTTTGTAAGTGAAAAAAAAAAAAGGTCTCAATGGTGTCCTCATGCCACCACCCAACGTCATTTAATAAATTTATTAAGACCATATGTGAGATGAAAAGAATTATAACTCTAAACAACTAACAACCCTCGAACTTCAAGAGCAGGCTATGCAGTCTCTTTGCCACGGGCTGAACATGGGAGCTAATAGAGGCAAAGACTCTAGATAAGACCTTTTTGTCATCACGTCACCAGAAAAAACAAAAAACAAAAAACAAAAAACAAAAAAACAAAGATACTAAACAAGATATTTACGTTGAGTAATAATGGTATGAGTATTTTTTTAGGTGCTGCCGAAATAACTAGGTAACATGGAATTCCCATGCGAAAGTTGGAGAATCACAAAGTAAGCTCACCTTCCTGCCTCCCTCTTTAGAAAGGTTGGCAAGGCAAATGCAGCTTGGTGCACCTGTCAAGCAAACAAACATGTCGTTTAACTTAACTGTTATCTTAATTACAAGGGGGTTGGCAGGGGGTACTATTTCAAAAACCGATTTTGATGTCGTATTCAAACATTATTATTATTATTATTATTATTATTTTCTAAGATAAGTACTCTAACATTGTTGTTGTTTCGAAAATAGTGTTGTTTCTTATCTTGTTGTCGTTTTTCTGTGATGCCCCTCTTGACCTACACAAATATAATGTAGTCAGCAGTTTTAACACACATCTAATTATAGTAAGAAGTGGTTTATGCTACATTATTAAAGATAATATTTTCCCCTAACCAGACGTAATGCAGCTAATTAACATAAACCACCCAACACTGACAGCTTTAATTAGATCACTGTTATATCCGTTGACCGGCATCCAAAGGCGGCTCTGAAAGGGGGCTCAACGCACACTACATTGCTTTTGATCTCGGCAATGATTAGCTTCATTGCATTAGCGTGTCACAACGTCTTCTCAAATGGTAATAAAGCATTACGTCTGGTTAGGGGAAAATATTATCCTTAATAATGTAGCATAAACCACTTCTTACTATAATTAGATGTGTGTTAAAACTGCTGAGTACATTATATTTGTGTAGGTCAAGAGGGGCATCACAGAAAAACGACAACAAGATAAGAAACAACACTATTTTCGAAACAACAACAATGTTAGAGTACTTATCTTAGAAAATAATAATAATAATAATAATAATGTTTGAATACGACATCAAATTAAAAAAACGACAACAGTGAAAGAATGATATTGATATAACGGCAGTACTACAATGAACGACAAAAAGAAAAAAAAAACGATAGCAATTGGAAACCAACAATAATTTTTATTAGAACTACAATAATATCAAATATCAGACGAAATCATCATAAGAACTACAGTAACGTCAATAAACGGCCTCAAACGGAAAACGACAATTATGTTAAAACACCACCCACTAAAAACGACAAGAAATTTAAATTTAGAAAACGACGAAAAAAGGGACAAGAACATCAGAAAACAACATTAGCATTAAAGTGGAAACTATTTGTAAGTAACATTTAGAAGGAACCAAAAAAATAATAAAAAATAAATAAAATAAAAAATAAAAAGAAGAAGAAGAAGAAGAAGGAAAAAGGAAAAAGGAAAAAGGAAAAGAAAAGAAAAGTCGAAAAGACACTTGGAAAGCTACTTCCTGATCTAACAAGGATTCAAAGATCAGATCATCACCAACATTCTTAAAATTAAAGCACAATGTTAAAGAATGCTGTTAGATATTAAACATCACCTACTAATAAAAAGTGGGTCTCACGATAAGAAGTCTACAAATAGAGCTCACTTTCTATTAAAGAAGGTGTTTATCACCAGTGATGTTCCAAACATGAATAATCGAACTGATTAATTCTTTGAAAATGTTGAAATTAACGCTAAAAAGACCTAGAAGGTGTTCTAAGATGCAAACAATCTCGACACGCTTCTCACATACTCACACTAATAGTTTAATCTAGAATTAAAATTTCCAAAACGAGTTCAATCCTATCAAAAATAATAATAATAAAAGAGTAAACCAGTTTCCTCCACATCTGAATCTAACAAGCGGCAAAAGGCTAGTCATACTGCACTCGGCAACAAATCCAATACCGGCAAAAACAGTAAAGAAAATCCGAGTTATTTGCATGATGGACCTCGGAAAAAGAATACAATATTAGCTCACTCCATCCATGCAGACAAAACGCCCGCTTTAAGGAAGCAACTAAAACAAACCATTTGGTTGTTCAAGACTCTTCTCTATTGTTTGTTGTGCCATCTATTTCAGATGTATAACTAAAACGAACCTTACTTTTTTTTTTTTTTAATATAATTGAAAATAAAATAAATAAATAAATCAATAATGTCTTCATGCCACCACCCAACACCATGAGCAAATATGAGATGACAAGAATTCTGACCCGGGCAGACTACACAGTCTCTTTGCCACAGGTTGAACCTAAGAGCTGATAGTAGCGGAGACTATGTAGGACTTTTTGTCACCATATCACCAAAAGAAAAACGAAAACAAAGATACTAAACAGGATATTAGGACTAATAGTAACTAACAAGTGCCAACATGTTCGCTTGTCCGAGCACAATAAGCCTAGTTTCTAAGATCAAGCACACCATTCTCGTTTAAAGATATCCAATCTTGTTACACTTAATATATTTGAGCACTAAAGCAGGTGAATATTTACATCCACCCTCGGTAAACTATAGTGTCACAAACTAATACTATTACATGAGAAAATTGTACCCCCCACCACCATCAATGCCTCTATTGGAGAAAGCTCATAACCCCTATCTATACTCTCGTTTACCAGGAATTACATATTTCTCCAATACAGTGTTAATTTCAATAGTCGTAGAAACCAGTCACACGGTGCTGCCGAAATAACTAGGAAACATGGATTTCCCGTGCAGGGGTTGGCGAATCACGAAGTAAGCTCACCTCCCTCTTCAGAAAGGATGGCAAGGCAAATGCAGCTCGGTGCACCTGTCAGACAAACAAACATGTCGTTTTACTCAACTGTCATCTTAGTTATAAGTTGGCAGGGGTGCTAATTCTTGGTGCCCAATCAGTATATAACTTAGTTGGACAAGTAACTTGATGACAACGTCACGATCAGTTTCTGAATTAACATGGTTAACACTTATAGTTGACTGCAAAAAGAACATATGACGATTCATTCAAACCCGACCACGGATCATAGAATGGTCGAAAAGAGTATAACAGACCACAGTAGGCATTTGAACAGAGTTAGTAGTAAACATCATTGTCGCTTGTAAAATAATCTGATACAACAACTGCCCAAATCACAGAACTCAGGTAGGTCTGAAAAGATGTAGAGTGCCATTAGTCTTGGATTAGTCGAAGCTATGCAACTTGCATATCAGTGCCACATTTAATTTTATAAAATAAAAAAAATAAAAAAATAAAAAAAAGTCACAACAACAACAACAGCGTCACGTGCTATTAACCTCTACAAACAAGATATAAGAAGAGATAAGAGGCAGACTTAATACAACTTAGATCAGAAAAGGTAAGGAATCCTCACCTCTGAATTATAGAACTTAAGTTCTCTTTTATGTTTGATGGCTCCTTCTACGTTTTCAATCGGATTGACTGGATTCTTAAAATCAACAGGTGGCCCTTCTGTTGAGCAGATCAGAAAACCTATGACGCCACTGCATGACAAGTAATCTAAAGATGATAAGAATGATTTCATGGTAAACCACACTTCGATATAAATTAGGCATGGACTTTGTTGGAATAAAATGCAATAATAGTTAGAGGTAACACCTAAAGGCTTAGAAACTAAGGCTAAAAGTGAAGGAGCAGATTACACCGTTACCTCGGATAAGTGGGAACACTAGCCCATGCATAATGAACAGAGCCTTTGAATGTTTCATGGCAGATAGACAGCATATCTTGAATAAGATGTGTATGGAGCCACATACTTTCTGCCATGTTGCAGACAACACCACCAGGCCTCAATGCTCTAGCTATTGTCTCAAAAAATGGCTTCTCTACAAGCTCTTGAGCAGGACCTACATATGAAAAGAAGGAACCTCATTCATTTAAGAAATGGTTTTACTTTTATTCAAATAGAAAACATCGTAAAATCTAGGTGCTAAGACAGCATACAGTTCCTTAAATCAGACAGCATAAACCGAGGTCAGATAAGACATTATATAGGTTAGAGGAAATTTGCACAGTATAGTAAATCAAATGCCAAAAAAGGAAATATGGGGGCAGAATTTTACAATATTTTCTGCCGTCAACCACTTAATTATATGCACCCCACAGATGACAATGGACAGAACCATATCAACTCAAATCAATTCCACAGAAGTAAAAGTGCAGTAGGGATAGTCAACAGGGTAAAAAGATTTCTGAAAAGATATCGTGAAATGAATAGCGACGTACCAACGGGATCTGATGAATCAACTATAATAGCATCATACTTCCCTTTAGGTGCATTCCGCAGAAATTGAATAGCTGTCAAGATCATTAAAATTAATAAAAGGATGAGCATAGATTTGAGCCAATTTAACAAAATTCTAAACCAGGAAGGAAAATAAAGTGTAAAGTTAATCATGCCATCATCGATATGAAGATGGACACGAGGATCCTCAAATCCAACAGCTAGCTCGGGAAAAAACTTCTTAGACACCTAAACAAAAGGAAACAGCAGTAATTACAAAATAGCCATAGTTGACAGACAAAGCAAAATTGTAAGCAGATAACTGCAAAGAGAACACATTGCATCACCACTTACATCAATAACCATCTTATCTATTTCACATATATCAATGTGCTCAATGGAGCCGTGCCGAGAAATTTCCCTAAGAACCCCACCATCACCACCTCCAACGACAAGAACCTGCACCATGAATTTTAATGGCATTTAATACAATGTCAAGACTGAAGCAGAAACCACCATGCAAAGTCATGAGGAACTGAAATGCATTTAAAGTAACGCAACCATGTCAGATTTGTTGTTTCCCGAAATTAATACACAGCTCAATTACTAGATTGTGGCCTACAAGCTTTGTTTAAAAATATTAATCGCAAAACCTGCATTCACTAGCTAAATGAATTAACTTGTTTTCTAACTTGACATAACCAAATTACTTTTCCTTTCAGATGCATGAAGGAAAAGAGAGTAATAACAAAATTTTTAACTTAAGTGCTGGTACAAAACCAAATTTATAACCTTAACCCTCTAGGACAATCCACACAATCAATTTTGTTAAACTCAGTTCAAGGGGCAAATTAAAGGCTAAATAATCATAACAGCAAAACCAACACTAGTGAAAGCAGACTAAGATCTGTATAAACAAAGCAATACACGTACTCAGTGGGTTGAAAGGCCACACTAGCTAGTATGAAGGCAGTGCCCGGTCAGCCCTCAGACAGTTGACATGCCATTGTGAAAATCATTCCAATTTGTGATACTATCAGACTATTAGTTGTCATAAAACCAAAAGACCTGTTTCCAGGTATAGCTTACCCGTGACAAGTAAAGCCATGGAGATCTTATAATAGCAGAATAAACAAATAGAAGATTTTTAAAACAGAGAGCACGGACAGACTTTACCATTAAATATCAGAGACACACGCACACAACCAAAGGCTTGCGCATATCATTTAACCCAATGACAATAATATGCAACAAAAAGAACTCCAAAAAGGATCTATCATACAACCAATAGTAGATAGAATTTCTAAAATCAGGCAGATCAAAATGATGAGGATGGAGGAAATTACAGATTTTGGGGAGGGGATTGAACAAAGGGGGAGATGGGCAATCATCTCCTGGTAGGCGCATTCGTCTTTCTCAGTGAGCTGGACAATGCCATCAAGAACAAGTACTTTTCCATATGCTGAAGACTGGAAATTGAGAAATTGGCAATAACTAACCCAGGTACAAGACTTAAAAAGTTTAAGCGGCACAAAGAAACTCCCCAAATTGAGAATACCCAACCTCAAAAACCAGAACCTCTTGGAAGTCTGACTTTCCCTTGTACAAGATATTTTCTACTTTCACAGAATGGACTTCTCCTGCCAAAATAAACAAGTAAATAATGTTAAAAAAGGTAAAAAGCAGGAAATACCAACAAGCAACTAGGCAAAACGGTAAATATGATAAAGCCATCAATACAAGTTACCAATAAGCATCATGAAGTCCTACAATCCATTTTCTTGTTTTCCTCCACCACACAATTTCTTTTTTTTTTTTTTTTTTTTTATCATTAAAAAAATAGCAACCTAGGAGTTCAGAAACAAAGTTATGTCAAGAAGATACAATTATGTAAATGCGTACAGAGGGAGCCTACCAGGCCACATTGGATTGTTGAAATAAACATTTTTGGCAGCCTTATCTGCAAGAAAGAAGAAAATCCTAGATGGCATAAATGACATCATCCTATTTAAAGCAACCAATGCGATTAAATAATTCTAGACTGCACAATGATAATGTTAAATCAAATATTCACAACAAATAAAAATGGAAAAGACAGTAGCTAATGACCAGAGTGAGACTTAGATTCTGAGAACCACCCAGAGACAACGGTGGAATGGCATTTGACCTCAAGTTCAGGGGCTGAAGCCCTAGCCTTCAAGCAACAAGAAGGAATGGCCTTCTTGGAAGCATTCCCATTACTCGCCTTCCCATCCATAGTCTTCTGGCATTCCAAACCTCTTCCTGCGCCGCCCTCCATAAACTATCTTTTTCTTCTCCAGCTCCAGCCTCTAATAGTCAATATACAAAATACCATCATAAGAAATTTTACGGTATGAAAAACAACTATTGAGAATTTGTAACAGATAGAGAGAGAGAGAGAGAGAGCAATTTTAGCACACGTGCAATGAATTGGTGCAAGTACAAGACTGAAGAGTCTAAACTATATCCTTATCTACATTTGATAGAGAATTAGAATACTGAAAACAATGAAAGCTTTCCAGGGACAAATCTATACGATCGCACAGATAAAACAGCGTAATAAACCAATAAAAATGTGGCTTCAAACAAAAGAACTTAAGTTTTTATCAGAATTATAAGCAAAGGGAAAAAGTTTTCTCTTTCGTAGATTAGCAAACAAACAATAAGTAATGCTTGACCACTTACTATCTAAATTCTAGATACATAAACTAAGTCAAATTAAAATCAAATGGATAACCTCCATAGTCTTATCAATCAAATAACGTGAATGTCACTTTAAAATAAAAAATAATAATAATTTTTTTTTTAAAAGAGAGCTCAAAAAAGGGGATTTTTTACCATTACTAGTCCTCAGATTTCTCATAGTTTTTTAAGGGAAAGATTTATCATAATTAATAACATTTAAAATCAAATTCAAGAAAAAAATACACAATTTTTTTTATTTAAAAAATACACAATTACACAAGTAAATCTAATCTTTCTGATATCCATCGTCAAAACTGCAGAGTGAAAAGTCCAAAACAAGCAGCTTAAAAATCAAGAAATCAAATATATAGAAAGTTGAAGAAAAATAAAAACTTTTTGTTTGGTTCCAACAACAATTTAAAATAATGGAAACAACGATTAACTACACAATCTGTTTTCTTTCCTTTTTTTTTTTTTTTTCTTTTAACAAAGACCACTCGAACTCCACCAAACAATTCATGCAATAAATTTCATAAAAGTCTGTTTGTTTCTTAAGAAAGAACGAAAGAAATATCGCATTCCCACAAGAAATAGTTTTAAAAAAATGAATGGCATTTCTTGTCCACAATTTCTGGGCGATCAAACAATCAGCTAGGGTTTAAGAAGCATTTCAAACCCAAATTAAAAGCCCAGAGGCTCAAAAATATTGCCCTGCATCGAAAAAAAAAAGTTGGAACTTTTGGAAAGGAAAAAAAAAAAAAACGAACAAAACAAAACGGTGTGTAAGAAATCACATTTCTGAACTGGGAGAGCCATGATATTGCGTAAAGATATAATTAGAGAAAGTAAAAACTCTAGAGAGAGAGAGAGAGAGAGCAAAAACCTATAGATACAGAGAGAGAGAAATCTTGCCTGAGTTCTGATGTTAATGGAAAAGCGGTGGGTTTCAATCGGAAAATTAAGCGGAAAACTGAGCGGGAAAGAAGAATTTATAGAGGCGCACTCTCTCTTTAGCGCTACTCTATCGCCTTTAAGTAGGTAGCTTGCCTGGAACGACAATGGTGACTGTGCGAATATTATTTTGTTTTTGTTATTATTTTTTGTTAGAGTTATTTACTTTTGCGTTTTGGACAAAACCTCTAAATATTATTTTATTATCGGATGAATTTCTATATTAAATTTTTTTTCTCTTTTATTTTAAAAAATTTAAATTTTAAAAATTTATAATTTTCACATTTTAAATCGAAATAAGATAATTTTTATATCAAAATACTAATATCGACAAGACAAATAAAATAAAATTTATTTCTCATATTTTTTTAACATATTTTAAATTTTTACATTATTTTATATATCACGTAATTTTTTCAAAAATTTTCATCCCAAACATATATTTCCAATCCAATTTTCAAAATATCATCTCCAGATGTCTCTCAAACGGCCCTTATATTTTGATCTTATTTAAAAAGTATATTTTGTGTTTTAAAATTTTGTATTTATTTTTTTACCAAATTATATTTACCATACAGATTTATACACTTTCTTGATCAAGAGTTAATTTTAACTTTAAAATGCTTAAAATACCTTTGAAAAAACTAAAATTTAATGTTATTAATCATTTTTACGCCTTGTATTTTATTTTCATTCGAAAAATGTGTCATGCATTTTGAATTTTTCATATTTTTAAAATGATCAGCTTTGGTTTTGATCTCAAAAATGTTGATCGCTCCCTTGAAATTAAAGTTTAAAAAAAATTGAAGAAATTTAATTAAGAGTATTTTTGACATTTTAAGCTCCAAATGATGAGTTAACTGAGAAAATATATAGATATTTATTTTAAAAATATTGAAATAATGTAAAAACACATTATTTTAAAAATATATGATATACTTTCTGAATAAAATAAAAATACATAGTATATAAAGTGAATAATTAAAATTTTTATTCTTTCTTTTAAAGGGTATTTTGAGTATTTTAGGTCAAGAGTGTTAACGTAGAAAAGATATGAATTTGTAAATTAAATGTAATCTAATAATATAAAAATATTAAATTTCAAAATACATTACGTACATTTTGCATAAAAATAACATACCATATACATGGTATAAAAACATAAATAACCCCTTTTTATTTTGAGTAATTTTTTTTTATTTCAGAAATTGCTCAATAAATTGTTTTTGAAATGATTCATTTGGATTACACATTTATTTTGGATTATATTCCAATATTATAGATGGAATACAATATATGTTTGGATATCTCCTTTTTATATTGTATTTAATGTATGTCTAGGTTATTTACATTTAAATAGTCATTATAATGTGTATTAACGAGAGATATGGAGAATATATAATGTAATGAGTAAAAGTAGATAAAAATAATAATAAATGGATGAATAATAAAATGAGTTAGTTTATTGTTTGAAAATATAATTGTATTAGAATCAAATATAAAAGATACCCAACCATTAGAATATAATACTTAACAAAAGATGTTTTTAAACGCACCATTGATATAGAAAAGGCAAGGCGATTGGTAATATAAAGCAAATAAATAAGCAAATTAGATTCATAACTTTAAAAAACAGTCATTTTCTTTTTCTATGGTGTTTATTTACTCTTTTTAGAATTTAAACTTAAGGGCAAACTAGAAAAAAATAAAATAAAATAAAATAAAAAGACAATCCTTCAAAGAAAGCATATGAACTCAAATGGTGTTTATTTTCTCGGGATCTTTGCTATTATTTTCTGGAATCGTATTTGTAACAATACTTGCTATAGTGTTTATTTAGTTATCAAAAGAGAAAGGAAAATAATTTAATTCTTTTTCTAGTGGTTTTTCTATTTTGTCATGAACTATTTTCTAGTATTTATTAAACTTAGATAGGAATTTCATAGATATAATTATAGAAATACTTTATATAATTCTTATAATATGAAGACCATATAAGTCAATTTATCGTAAATCCACTAAAGTAGCAATCAATATCAAAGGAGTGTAATTTTATCAATAAAATATATAGTAAAAGGAGTGAAAGGATTAACATTTTATTTATTTTTGTATTGGTTAATTGAATTTTTGCTAACTATAATGTAAGTAAAATAAATTATTAAATGCTTTAAATTAAAAAAAAAAAAGACATTATTACATTAGAAACGAGGTAGCTAATGACATTTTAATATATACATATATATACAAAATATATATATATTGGACAACAGTAGAAAGACAAATGACAAAGCTGATGCTATAATTTTTTTTTTTTGGTGGATCATTGTTATAGACTTTTTTTTTTTTTTTAATGATGAAGTGGGTTATTTTGAGACAATATCAAAAGACGAAAAATCAAATAGTGGATATATATATATTTGGCAAAAGATCAAGTATTGGATACTTTTTTTTTTTTTTTTTTGTCTTTTTGTTTTGGTCTTATTGGACGAAACAAATATGTCAGTTTTCGTCCAAATATTTGGTGGTAGACTCGTGCAATCACTTTCAAATTCGTCTTTTTTGCGGACCGTGGATTGGGCATCAACTGCCTTTTACACGCCAATCCCCACCTTCCCAACACACACACACATGTACACACCCAAAAATATAAATATAAATATAAAAAATCCATAAATTTTTTTTTTTGGTCCACACAAATTTCTCGATTGTAGAATCCAACCATTGAAGTTCTCAATAACAGAGATCCTTTTCATTGTTTGTTTTGTTGAAGGGATGGACGGTGGGATGGAGAGGGTTTGGTCTCCGGAGGAGAGAGATTAAAGAGATGCTCTTTTTTTCAGGTTTACCATTTGGACACTTTTGTTGGCAAAAGGATTCAACAAATCCATTAACATCATGATAAAAAGACCATTTTAACTTCCAAAAGAAATTATTAGTAAATAATAGAATGGACAAAATGAAAGTAATTTAATAAATGATAAATTGTTTGTTTGTTTTCTAACCTTTTTTACGATGTTGTGATTTGATCTTAACATTATTTTTAGTTAAAAGGTCCACAAACCTTTTCAAAAGGTGAAACTTTAGATCTTTTTACTAACAATTATTAAAAATTAGAAGGAATTGACCATGCGTATAGTACATGTAAGTTGAATCATATAGTTCTGTTTTTTTAATTATCCTTAAACAATAAACCATATGTGATTAAAGTGCATTTTCTGTTGAATTTTTTTATGTCTATTAACAAAAAGGATCAATTTTACACCACTTTAAAGAGTTTAGGGATCTTCTAGTCACCAAAAAAAAAAAAAAAAAAAGTTGGTGAACAAATTGCATTTTCGGAAAAAAAGTTTGACCAATTTACCTTATATAGAAAACTATCACCCGTCGTTTTAACTTTCTTCCAACTTATCAAACAACATGAGAACTTGATAGGATCCTCTTGATCATTCACATTCTACATCTTTCCAACCCTTGTCATCCTTCCTCCATTCCATCCCTCCAACCAAACGAAGTCCAAGTGAAGAACCATTAAGAAGTTCAAGTGCGTGTTGACCCAAGTCATTCTATGAAATTTATCCTAACTAGAGATCATTTGTGAGGCCGCGACAAATTATATAAGTTTGGCATATATATGTCACACCTACCCCCAACTCAATTTCTTTGAGCCTGCCGAGTTCAAAGCATAGACCAAGATCAGGCTGAGAAACTCCTCCAAGTAGAGTGTACCTAGTTCGTATGAAGGCCAAAACCACCGAGTGACTTAAGGTTCCGTTTGGTTCTTAGGTCCGGATCTGAGTTTTTCATATAAATTTTTATCTCTTTTTTTCTTTCTTTTTTCCTGAAAAATAAAAAATATATATAATTAATTTTTGAAAAATTAATCAACTTTAATCAAAAATTCCATTTCAAATCGGTGTTCCAAAAGGTGCAAATTTGAGGAGAAAAAATTACCCCCTTCCTTTGTTTACTCGATAAAAACCTCACAGAGAGGTAAAAGGTTTTCCAATTTCAGAGTGGCCAACTCATGGTGGAATTCTCTCTCATTACGCACTCGTTGTTTACTTCGGCAGGCTTTCCACTGAAATCCCGTTACCCTTTCAATATTTTTCCACTTTTATGCATTGTTATTAATGTTCATTATTACACACCAAATCAGGATCACCTCTTCTAAATGCTCATGTCTGATTTAAGCATAAGAGTTTCGTTCGTGGCAACCTCACATTCAAGACAATCCCAACCAGTTAAGCAACTATTTTAAAAAAATAAAAAATAAAAATGAAGTGACAATAATATAAGAAAAGAAAAGGTTAAAATCCTACCTCAACATTCCGTTCTCATTTTTTTTTTTTTTAAATCTCTTTCGTCGCATTGTGTATTTCAAGTATATATTTATTTGGCCAACAACGTTCTGAGCAACACGTGTAATAGGCTCCGTCGAAAACCAATGGGAATTCCAAGCTTAGACACTTATTCATATATTATTAAATTTATGAGAAATGTCTTTGTCACTTGGAAGACGTTATTTCAACCAAAAGATTCGCCAATTGCCACAAAATAAATCAGTAATGAATCATTGCTTGGAATTATATGAGGAAAATTAATCAAATGTTAAATTAAATAATAATAAATTAAACATCACATGGCTTTTGATGTGGTACCGTGTTATTTTTTTCTTTTCCGTTTTCAAGTAATTTTGTATTTTATTATGTTGTAGCAAAGTAAAGACAGACATAGTAATTTTCTTTTCGCAATATGATTGGTGATCGTTAAAGGTGACTTCAAAAAAAGCCAACCCCCACATTTGGAAAAAGCATTGTGGACTTTAATAAACATGATTCACGATTCACGATTATCTACGAATTTAATATTTATAAGGAAGATATTATCGTGGCATGAATCACAAACCCATCATTTAAAAAATTAATATGGTCCAAATGTCCAATGATAACCTATCCAACTGAAAAGTAATATTAAACATATATGAAAGTACTAATCACCGCAACATCAAATAAATAATAATGAAATTTAATCTGCATGATCCACGTGCATTATCAATATGTATTTTCACGGTAATCATTTAAATATATATATATAAAGAGTACAGTAAATTGACAAAACTTAATCGATATTTTAAAATTTAAAACATAGCTTTATCAATATAATATGTGTATTAAATTTTGTACTTTTTAAATTTTGATGTGAGTTTAAATATTTAGGCAACGTTTGGTAAACCAACTCAAACTTAAATTTTTCACCTCAATTTTGTTTTTTTCTTAAAAGTCAATTAAAATTATAATTAGTTTTTAAAAAATTAATAAACTCCAACTTAAAAATTTCAACTCCAACCATAATATCAAACAAAGGCTTAGAAAATAATATATATTTACATGTACACATTATTAATAAAGATATCCTATCATTAAAAACTCCACCACTCTTTTCAAGAGATTGGGATAAACTTAAAAGTAAAAAGAATCCCATGGCCAACACACCTCGGTTTCATTTATAAGCAACGTTTTTGTGCAACCTTTTCTCTACCTAATGCTACTTTTGACAAAGATATATATATATATATATTTTGCCACACATTAGTTTACCAACCTTAATGCATCTAAATTTAACAGAATAAAAGAAACATTTTTTTTACATTAATTAAAAAAACAAAACATTTCTTCTAATCATTTTTGTGGAATAAAAAGTTATTCCTACACGTGATCGCTATGAATATTTTCACATCACATCTCATACTTTTACGTTGGAGAAATGCAATGACAACCGATACATGCTTTTTTAAAGAAAGATTGTTATAGCTAGGAGCCTGTTATAGCCCGGATCTCGTAAGAAGAGATCAGATAGAATGGCTCGAATATCTTTTTGAAAAAGGTAAACACATGCTAAGTACATGGAATAATATCAAAATTGATAATTAAATTTTACTTGCCGAAAAATAAATTAGTTTATGTTATGTATGAAAAACCAAGTAATTATAATTTATGGCAAAGTTTATTTTCAAATTGAAAAATAAACAACTTTTATTTCATTAAAAAAATTTCTATTACTGATATTGTCTATTGAAAATTATAAACGGCCTATTTAAAAAGATACTGATCTTAGATCCCCGCCCCCTCAAGTTTAAACAAGGATAAATAATTTAGAATTTATTGAAATATTTTTAAGAATAATTGCGTAATTATTCTATCAAATATTATGAGGTTATAAATTTATATATATATATATTAGCTCATCAGCTTTATGACCTTATGGGTATGTTTTTGGCAAAACTTTCTAAAAGTTATTTTTAATTTTTCAGGTCAAAAAGTTGATTATGAAAATATTTGAATGATCTATCAGAAGTACTTTCAATCACTAAAACAGTTTCCTGTCAAAGTCAATAAAATGTGATTTTCAACAAAAGTTTTTCTAAATAAAATTTAAAACTTGTAACATAGTTGAAGTTAGATATTGTAAATTTTATTTTAATACTTCTTTACTAATTAGAAAATTTTAAAAATAATTTTGACTTTATAAACTTTTTGATTTAAATATTTACTGAGAAGTTATAATTTTCGCTTTTTTTTCTTTTACTACCTATAATTTCTACTTTTTTTTTTCTTTTACTACCTAAAACCAAAAGTAAAAGCTTGGTAAAACGGGTTCATAATGATCTTCGGAAATCATTAAAGAATTATTTGCATAAATTTTCACTTTTTTCTCTCCCCCCAAAAAAAAAAAAAAACTAAAGTAGGTTTTTTTATTTTTTATTTTTTCTGGCCTAGAATTCAAATAAAGTTGTTATTGTATTCGCTATTTTATTTAAGATTACATACCATCATCGTTGCCACGTTGCAGAGAAAGGGATTGGCTCTTTTTTCAACCGTTGACAATTAATTGCAATGAATAAACCTTTTGAATTGGGGATTAATTAACTAGAAGCATCAAGAAAAAAAATTTAGAAGAACTATATTATAAAAAATGCAGATAAGGAGGAGAATAATTCCAGAGTCTCAATACCGCTCAATTTCAAAAAAAGCAACTCCCCCCGTATTTGAAAAGGCGAAGGAACTGTTCAAAGAACATTAATGTCGTGGTTGGAAATGGTTGCAAGAATCCAAGATGCTACAATTCTTTATATGAGTTTATTGTTAATCCATTCACTTGACTTTGTGAAAAGTTGTTTGGAAATTCTTGGCCATACTTGAAAAGCAAAGAATGAAGCTGGAATTTTATCCCCAAAAGTAATGGTGGATTCAGAAAATATTTTTAATGAGACACCATAACAATAAAATATAATATAATATAAATAAGAACATATCTATTGTGTAGGGTCACAATGACAATTTTTTTTTATTAGTGAAGGAGATCAATAAAATAAAAAAATAAAAAGGCTTAAAAATAGAATTTCAACAATTGAGTTGGTGTGTTGATTCACCTTCGGATAACGGAAATTTCATTTTTGAACTTAAGAAAATTAAAGTCTTCCTATAAAAATGCCCTGAGAATAAAAATTCCCTAAGAAAATTAGAAGGAACTTAGAATCACCAAGTTTTGAGATCAATTTACACGTTGGGTTATCTTCCTTTTTTCGTTTTTTATATTTTATTTTATTTGATGAATGATTTTCTTTTCATACATGTTATTTGGGACTGAAAAGTGCTATATCACTGACGAATATTCTAAGATGAAAAAAAAAAAAAAATTTTGCAAGCCCGATCTCTATATTTCATTTTACCAGTGAATTGATCCAACTATAATTAAGAATGTCCATCAAAAATGCGAAACGTTTCGGTTTTCAATTCGATACCCACCGACCCACATACTTATAAATTTTAATTAATCCTATAGTACCAATAATATTTTAAGTTTAAATCCTTAATCGTCTATATGCAAAAACAAAGATAATAAAGACTTTCGTTAGAAAAGAGTTAATTAAGAGTATAAATCTACTTGCAATGTTTATGTTCTCTTAAGTTACCATAATATTTTTTTTACATATCATGTAACTCCACACTTATCACATGGTATGTTTAGTTGTATCTAATTTGAGGTTACAAACATAATTACACACTTGATCATGACTTTTACCATACGGTGTGAATTTTGAATTTCACTATCTAAACTAATAAGTAAAAAAAAAAAAAAAAAAAAAAAGGTATCTAATTTTGAGGACACGTTTCATATCTACATAAAGTTTGGGTCAGAAGACAACAAAGAAATAAATGTGTTACTACCCTTTCAGTACTCCCCATTAGATTTCAAATTCAGAAGCTTTCCATGTTTTCTTTGTTTTCTTTTTCTTAAAATTAGACTTTCAATATTGATATACTGGCATTCTGTTTTTCTGTCCAAGTAACTAATTAAAATTAAAATATTGATAAGAAAAAAAAAAGTGCGTAATGCAATCATAGTCTTATATAAAACAATTAAAAAAAAAAAAAAAAAACTAAAATTGTTGAGCTTTTGTCTTGTCACTTTTTTTTACTAGAATTTTGTGCTCATGCCGCACCTTTGGCAACCTTTAGTGTGGTTCATGTTGAAAAATCGTTTGAATCGCAACCTACTTAATTAAACCTACCTGATTGAGCCCATTTGATAATTGTGCCATACTCTTTTTTAACGTGTCGTGCTTGTATTGATCTGTTAAACTCACCCGACGCATTTTGACATCTCTAATTATTATTTACTGTTTTATATCCAACCAATATAATATATTAGTATAAATGCAAATGAACAAGAATCACACAAAATGAAGAAGGGTCGTGTGGACTGTGGTGTGGGCCACGAAAACGGTGTCGTTATATGACAGAGAGGAAGGTCATTGGATTGTGGGGGGACTTAAAAGGTTGAATATATGAACAAATTCAATCGACCCACATAGATCCTATGAACCATATAGAAAATTGCCCTAATACCTGACTACTACTAAGTAGACACATTAATAATTCCATTTTTAGACCCACCAACAACCCACCACAGCCATGGGTTTGGTTGGTTGGTTGGTTGGTTGGTGCCTCTCTCTCTCTGTGTTGATTCTATCATATCTCATTTTCGTGTACTAATAATTGACCTTTTTTTCTTTTTTAAACAATTGACATGTGAATACTAATAATTGACATTGCACCTTTGATCGTATCAGCATCTCCAATATATTTATGTATGATATATATACATATATTTGTGTGTGTGTGTGTGTATTTATATCAAATGTCTCAGACTTTTGAGAACATGATTTTTCCACTGCTGAATGCGTCGTTTTTAGAGTGTCAATCATTGGGCTTCTATTTGCACGGCAGACAGTCTTGGCCTACTTTTGTTTGGGCTTTAATTAGACACTCACTCTCCAAATTCCTTATACGAGAATTATAGTAAAAAAAAAAAAAAAAAAAAAAAAAACTTAAATGAAACAAATAAAAAGATTTCAAATTATTTAAAATTAGTAACACAATAAATTATTCCATTTACTATAAGTAAATTTATTATCTACAATTATTTACTACAAATATTTGTAAATAGTATTTACTGTAATATTTTAGCGTAAAAATGTTATTTACTTCATTCTCCCTTGTTTATGTAATGTCCAACTTTTCTATTTGTTTTAGATCGTTAATGTCCAAATTTTTTTCCTTGCAGGTGTCTTGATTGAATGAAAATCCTAGATCACGTAATTATCAACGTGGACGTGCACCACAAAATTGCGAAAAGCTTTAAAGTGGGGAAATGAGGGGGTGCCCTCAAGGGAGACTCATGCTTAAATAAGATATTGGCTATTATAAATTAATGAGCACAATTTGGTATTAATAAAGATAAAAAGCATATTAGAAGTACACTAAGACTTCGTTTGGCGAAAAGTTTAACTATAACTAAACTGTAATTTTTCATCTTAATTTTTATTTTTTTTATGAAAAATCAATAAAAATTATAATTAATTTTTAAAAAGTCAATCAACTTCAATTTAAAAATTTTATCTCTATTTAATTTATCAAATGGTGGCTAAAGCGTTGTTTGACAAGATTCCTATAAAAATCCTACTAGAATATAATTGTAGAGAGCGAGGAGAGTAGTAGACTAGTAGGGAGTAATAGAGAGTGAATTTGAAAAATCTCATAGGGTTGGCCCTTTGAAAGAGTGGGAACCCCTTTTAACCTTTGAGAAAGGGTTCAGCTCAAATATCTATACCATTTTTCTATCCTATGGACTATCCTTCTAATATTATTTTAACAAGTTATTTAATTGTTTCCGTATTTTTAGTAATTATTATCTATTATAGGTGGTCAAATTCTTTAATTTTGATAATATAATAAAAAGGACAGCATACATGTCATTCTTAACTAATCTTTCAAGCAAAGAACATGTTTTTTAAAAATTTTAAAGGAAATAGCATATTTGATAATTTATTTTTATTAATTTTACCGTAAATATACTACCTAAATAAATTATTTATCAAAAATATGATATAGAACACAAATATTTTATTTATCTTACATATACTATTTATCATCACTCAAAAAGTTTTTTGCTATTTATTATTTTTTTATTAAAGGTTTTTTTTTTTTTGGTTTATTTCTCTCCTTATGCCTCTTTCTAGTTCATTAATATCACAACAAATATCAACATTAATGACTTACAGGTCGATGATCAAACTAATAATAACATGTTTCCATTCTATAATGGTGATAAATTGATCCACACAGATTTCAAGTTAGTTGTCACTTTTTTTATTGCTCTTGTCTGATTTTTTAAATCAAATCTCGAGATTTAGTAGATTGAAAATCAATATTGAAACCTTACTTTTGGAATAAGTTAGACCTCTTTTGGGATGGTGTTTGAAAAAGTGGTTTCCAAACTTTTTAATTTTTTGTTCTTTTCCTCCAATTTTACTGTTTATTTTTTCAAACATGTTCAAAAAAACTCAAAGTTTAAAAGTCCATAACTTTATCCTTTTAAATTGAAATGAGTTGATTTTTTCCCTCAAATTACATAAAATTCCGAGAGGAACGAAATATAATCTATATTACTATTTTTTTTTTTCCAAACACGATTCAAGTTTTCATATTTTTTTTACTCAAAATAATTCTTTTTCACCAAATACACATTTTTAAAACTCTAACATCCAAATGCCGTCTTCAAATGTGACGCCAAACGGGTCCTAAAACATCCATGTTTTGATAAAACAAAATAGTTATTTACTTGGTAAATCCAATTTGAATTATTAATGACCGATATGTAATGGCACGTTATTGCATTAATCTCTCAATTAATAGGAGCTGCCACCCAGTAAATTCAAATAGAAATTAAGTAATTGAAGGATTAATCCGGATTAATCCCATACACAAGTTTAACGAATCAACTATATATATATATATATATATATATGCGCACGCAATTGAATTAACAAAATGGTCAAATATTTCACATCAAGCTATAGCATCCGATTACCCAATCAAAGGAACTCATCACCTCTTTTACGAGCTAACCTCATATTGATTGGATATATACTTTCACGGACGTTGAAACTGTATAATATGTACGTCTCTATCATACATATATCTGGCCGGTGCTAGGTTTTCCTGAGATCAACGACTATGACACTAATGTTATCTCTGCTGCCCTTGGCCATGGCGAGTTCAGCTAACACTGCGGCTGCCTCCGATGCGCGCCGGTTTCCATGGTTATGATCATTTGCACTGATCTCTTCAGAAAATGATCTCCTCCTCATTTGACCCTCGAGGCATTTCTTGACAACCTTACGAGCAACTTCATTAGATACCACATCCCATAAACCGTCGCTGGCTAGTATCAGGAACTCATCCTTTTCGGTTCGCTTGGTCACCGTAACTTCTGGTTTTGATATTACGAACGGTCTCAGGTACTGATCACCTATTAAAGTATACACACCCGAAATTGTAGAAAAATAATTCAAAATTATATTATTGCTTATTCGACAATTCGTACGTTTTGTTTGCATGCATTTCTCATGTGAAAAGGTATTTGTATATATATATATGTAGAGTTACGTAACGTAAGTAATTAGTCTTTTGGAAGGGGAAAAAAAGGACATGACATAAGCTGATCACGTGACACAGCCGACAAAGAGTCTTAAAAATTATTAGATAAATGACTTACAAGAGGATATTGCAAAATACTTACATATATATATATATATATATATATATATATGGTTGTAACACGAAATCTACTGGATCACGTAAAATGTGTGTTAATTTATAATGTCCTTTAATTTATTGGCTGATTGATCTTCCCGAATAACCAAAAAAGTTTGCCTGATTGATCTTTTTATTATCGATAGTATTGATAGTACTACTATATTTTTTTATTGTTTTATTTTTAATTTGCTGGGTCATACTAGAGCATTTGATGCTAAGGTTTGGATTGTAATGTTTGGATTTGAATTCAATTGTGTGTTTGATAATGTGTTTGAATGGCTGGAGTTAAAAAAATGAAAAAACTTGAAATGTGTTTAGGAAAAAAAAAATCAATATGGATCTTGTTTCGTCCGTATCGAAATTTTATATAATTTTTTTTTTAAAATTATCTCATTTAGAGTCGTATATGCAAAGTTATGGATATTTAAAATTTGAGTTACAAAATTATGTGAATAATAAAACTAAGATTGACTTTTTAGAAAAATAAAATAAAAA
>JAINRI010000724.1:0-124129 GCA_025413485.1 Ficus microcarpa
ATTGAGCTTCAAGCTGTGCTTCCCTGAATATCAAGGCCAGCCATAGACATTATTAGACATTATTTATATGTAAATGTACTTGTATAGAAAGAAAATAGTGTTATGATCTTACCATATAGTGCTTGATCTAGACTCTTGTTCTCCAAGTACTCATAAACAAGAAGTCGTTTATCACCCTCAATGCAACAGCCGTACAGTTTCACCAAGTTCCGATGTTGAACAGCGGAAATTGTGGCGATTTCAGTCACAAACTGGTTCTTCCCTTGGTGGGAAGTCAGAGACAGTTGCTTCACAGCAATGACTCTTCCATCTGCAAGTGTTCCCTGGACAAATTCAAAGCTTACTTAGAAAACAACAATTTCTTTATCTTTGTATCAACAAAGGGAACTAGTTTCACCTTGTAGACAGGTCCGAATCCTCCTTCTCCCAACTTATTAGCGGGATCGAAATCATTCGTTGCCGTCCTTAGTTCAGCGTAACTGAAGGTGTACGGTCTTACATCCATTCCCAATAGGTCTGCAAATCAACTAGAAGTCAATCTTCTTTTCTTTTTCTCCCTATAATTTCTTTTGGAGACTAACCGTGCATAAACTAGATAAAGAAATGATTACCTTCATCATTATGCATTCGAGCTTTCGTTCTTCTATGAACAATGTAGAAGATCACGAAAACCGACAGCAAAACTACAACCCCGGCACCAACAGAAATTCCCACAATCAGACCTGTGTTATCCTTCTTACTGCTTGGAGGATTGTTACTGACAGTTGGTATGAAATCTCTGTCAATTTCAAAACCTCATTAGTCAACCACATGATACATACATATATGTATATATAACTGATATTGCATATGAAAATATGGGCGCGATTTTTTTACCTGGTGTAGCACTAATGGCTGAGATAGAAGGTCCATAGGTACCTTGTGCTGGTATGCAACAGGTTCCTTTCCCCGCCCAAAAGAGATGGACTTCTAGGTAGTTATCCGAAACTAGAGCTGTGAACTCCATCTGGACAGCCCGGAAAGATATCTCGCCAGCCTCCTTTCGGATATCAAAATCCTTCAAAGCAAGAATTCCCTGGAATATACACAAATAGTGAGGAAGAAAAGTTGTCCTATCTTTGTCGAATTGAACAACCGGGAGCAATTTACTTACGATACTTAGTTGACATTCATAAAAAGTATCTAATGAATTATGAATTCAATACATCCTGTTTAGCAGAAAGGCGGATATTCCTTGCTCATTATCAGACAATCACTTATTCACAAACCTCCTGTGGGGCTAATAGTTTTCATTTCCCATCTCATGGAAAACCTTTTTCGCTCCGCTTAGCCCTATCCCTCTCTAGGGGTATTTTAGTGATAGGTTCTATAGGAACTGGACGATCCTATTTGGTCAAATACCTAGCGACAAACTCCTATTTTATCATCAATCCAATCACCGTTCACCTTTTTTCTTTTTCTTATCGATGAATAGGTCTCTTTAGGTTAGTTAATTCATTTTATATAATTAAAAAAAATTAGAAAATATTATTACAATCTTTTATTAAAAATATATATTATTTTTATTTCTATGTTTTTTCATATTTTAAATTTTTTTTTCTTTGTTTTTTATATTAGATTTATGTAGTGGAATTTCAGAAATGCGGCTTGCCTCATTGTCATATATTATTTTGATTACATCCTGAACATAAATACAATGATCCAATAAAAGATCCTTTAGGTTATAAAATTATAACAGAATATATGATACACGGACCATATAGATATGCAAAGACATCTGTTCCATGCATGGAAAAATTCAAAATGTTCCAAAAAATTTTTAAAACAAATAAAATATGAAACAATTATAGAAGAAAATGGTTTAGTTTTTTTTATCGTTTTAGATATACAAAATTTAATGTTATTAAATAATAAATTAAACTTGATAATCGATATGTTGTTCCATATAATCGAACTTTATGCTTAAAATATTGTGTACATATCAATTTAGAAATATATTATCAATTTATGCTTATTAAATATCTATTTAAATATTTAACAAAAGGTCCATATAGAATAAGAGCTATTATTGAGGATAATGTTGTTACTAAAAATAACAAATTATAATAAAGTTGATAAAATAAAAACTTATTTTAATAATCGATATATTATACCTTATGAAGCAATTTGGAGAATATTCAAATGTTCAATCTACCATAATAACTTTCTATTTATTTACCAAATATACAAAACATTACATTTTATAAAAACCAACAACTACAAAATATAATACTACAACCACAAATTCAAAAAACAATAATAACAGAATAGATGAAATTTAATAAAACTAATGAAGATGCTCGACAACTCACTTACATAAAGTTTCCAACAAAATGGGTCTGAAATAATAAAGAGAAAATTTGGACTTATTGATAGAATGAACATACTATAAGAAGAACATTCTATATTCATCTAAGCCCTAGTGAATTATATTATTTAAAATTATTTCTAAATTATCAAGAAGTTGCAACAAGTTATGAATTGCTTCGAACATTAATTAATATTATTTATCATAAAAATCAAACAGCTTGTCATGTATTAGGTTTATTAAGAGATGATAAAGAATGGAATGAATCAATAGAAAAAGCATCATTTGGAATGAATCAATAGAAAAAGCATCATTTTGATCAACATCTGCTTAACTTCGTCAGCTTTTTATTTTCATACTATTATTCTATAATATTTCTGACCCAATAAATTTTTGTAAAAACACTGGAAACTAATGTGTGAAGGTATTCTATATAGAGTAAGATTGTCATTTTAAGACCCAAAATTTGAAATTCCTGAAAATGAATTATATAATTTCGTACTGTATGAGTTAGAAAAATTACGCAATTTAAATTTATCTTCTTTGGCACACTATAATCTACCACTTCCCACTGGATCATTAATTGAGGATTTAAATAATAATATTTTAAGAGAAGAACTCAATTATGATAAAAATAAATTAAAGAAGAAAACCTCAAATTTGTATGAAATTTAAATCAGAACTACAATTTATTTTCAATCAAATTTTACAAGCAATTGAAAATAAACATGATAACTTACTTTTCATATACAATTATAGTGGCACAAGTAAGATATATTTATGAAATGCAATTATTAGTAAAATAAGATCCAATAGTGAAATTATATTAGTTGTAGCATCATCTGGAATAACATCGTTATTATTACTAAAAGATCGAACTACATATTCAAGATTTCGTATACCACTTTCAATTAATAAATTTTCAATTTGCCAAATAAAAAAATCAATACAACTGGCAAAATTAATTAAAAAAAAACAACATTTATTTTACGGGTTGAAGCACCTATGATTAATAAATATTATTTTGAAACTTTAGATAAAACGATGCAAGATTTAAGAAATGATACTGATCATCCTTTTGGAGGAATGATAGTCATATTAGGTGGTGAATTTAGATAAATATTGCCTATTATTCCAAACGGTATGAAAGAAAATATTATTGATGTGACTATAAACAATTTTTATCTTTGATCATATTTCCGTATACTTATCTTAACAGAAAATATGCGATTAAAAAATATATAATTATTGTATTAATGAACAAATACAAATTACAAACTTCTCTGAATAGATTTTAAGTGTCGGTAATGGAACAACAAATGGAATAAAAGATCTTAAAAATGAAGATGCTACTTGGATCAAAATACCTGAAAAATACATAATACCATATAATTCAAATTATATTCAACACATTTCTACCACAATATATGAAATTTCTATGATAATTTTGATATTATTGATTATTTAAAACAACGTGCAATTCTTACGTCTAAAAACAAAACAACTGATTACATAAATATAAATATTTATTATCTTTACTACCAATGGAAACAAAAATTAATTATAGTTATAACACTATTTTTTTAATATTTGGAAATCTCGATGAACTAAATTTTTTGTATCATCCTGAATTTTTACATACACTTAATATTAATGAACTACCTTCGCATGAATTATAATTAAAAGTTAGAGTCTTTGTTATGTTAATGTGAAATCTCAATCAATCAATGAGATTATGCAATGCTGCAAAACTTATTATTACACAATTAACAAATGAAATAGTTGAAGGACGTATTATTAATTTTGATAGAATAACTGAAAAAGTTTATATAACAAAAATAGAAATGACAATAAATTAATCTACATGGTCTTTTGTTTAAAAAAGACGACAATTCTCTTTAAAAATATGTTACGCAATAACAATAAATAAAAGTCAAGTTCAATTATTAAATATAGTTGGAATTTATTTAGAAGATGAAATTTTTAATCATGGACAATTATATATTGCTTTATCAAGAATAACATTACCAAAATGTTTACAAATTTTAATGCACAATTCAATTAATAAATATCCAAATCATATAAAAAAATATTGTCTACAAAGAAATATTGCATAATATTAACCAAAATTAATAATTTATTGAAAAAAAAAATCTGTAACCAAAATAAAAAATTTACCTTCAATAATTATAGTATAAAATGATTGTCATAATTTCCAAAATTCAAATTCAATTTATAGATTCATTAACAAATATATTTATATGTCTAGACTATTTATAGAAAACGTTCAGCTACTACGAGTACTAAAATCAGGGGAAACACATCAGACTATTTGTGTCCGAGTTTGTCGTCTATGTAGGAACACAGATTACAATACTAGTCGTCAAATAAGTGTTGACTGCTAATTAGTAGACGAACAGATAATTGAATTTTTTTTTTATGAATATTATATTTATTCACAATAAACAATTTACATTATTATTAAATATATAAATAACAATAAATTAATATATATATATATATATATTCCAGGATCATGCAAAGGATGTTAATTTTATAACAAATAAAATATAATCGCGCAATATATATGAAATCAACAACTTTTTCATTACGAACAACAAACACAGATATAAAATTGTTTCCTATAGAGCAATGTTATAATTTGCACGATCTATGATTTTCAAGAAAGTCAAAAAAGATATTCCAGAAATACCTCAACACAAATTTAATTTTGTGGAATACGACCAACTAACATCAAAGGTTGGCATTAATGACCTCCTTTCAGGTAAATTATGTATAATATCCACATTTATTAACCAAAAAATGCATAGATTTTTTTTTTTTTTTTTTTTTGTATAAATATCAATAAATGATAACTTTATATTTATGATATTATGTTAGATGTCGTTGGTCGTCTCCTATCTATCAAAGGCATCGAAGAATCTAGTATAAGCAATAGACTGGTAAAACGCTAAAATCTAACAATCCAAAATATCAGGTAACTATGAATCACATATTATTATAAACATATTTTCAATAGATTCACAATCTATGATTATTAAATTGTTGATTAAATTCATTATATTTCATAGAGAAGAAACACTTAATATAATTCTTTACGAAGAAATTGGAGAAAAGTTTGATGAAAATGTAGTTCAAAAAATATCCGAACCGGTTGTAATCACATTTATAGTAATGACAGCTAAATAATACCTTGGTAAGTACATATACAATAAAAATTAATACGAATTTATCTTAAATAATGACAACAAGCATTGTTGATTATTAATTTTGATAATTATAAATATACAGGTGGACTTTATGTAGCAAACATTTTTGAAACCTCATATTATTTTAATCCAGATATAGTTGAATAAAAAAAAAAAAAAAGGTATTACAAATTCTGATTACAAAAATATTATAATGAATTATATGTTACAATTTTCTTAAAAAAAAAAAAAACCATTATCATTGGAAGATCAAAAAATTATGAATAGAGTTACAATAGCGGAACTCTAAACCTTAGATCTATATCAGAATCAGGTAAATATTCATTTATTACAACCCAATTATAAAATATAATTTATTAAGCATTCTTTATTCATATAACAGGACACAAAATTTACCACAAAAGCAACTATTACTGAACTTGATGCATGCCAAGGTTGGTTTTATAATGCTTGTCCACGCTGCTACAGACAAGTCAAACAATCAGAGACTTCATGGTGGTGTGATACCCATGCATATTTAACTACAATGCCAGTCACCTGGTAATATTCTTTACCTTTATTATAAAAAAATAAAAAATTTCTAACAGTTAAAAATTAAATAGATTTTTAATATTTACAACATGTATAAAATCAATGCTCGAATCAAAGACAGTACTGGAAGGATAAATGTTGTCATGTTTGAAAAAACTATCCAATCACTGATAAACAAACCTTGCTCCATATTGATAATTCAAGAAGGATACACTGATCCAAATATGATTCATCATATCCTCGATCAACTTAAAGGCATTTCAAAAATATTTATAATTCAATTTTGTCTGAAAGGTGCTTTTATTAATGCAACAATTGTAAAAACCTTTGACGACGATGAATCACCAATGTTATTACTTGCACCACCAACTGAATCCCCCAAAGACATCCCACCACCGTAAGCCTAGAGATATCGCAACCAGAAAACAAAAAGATTGCCAAAAAAAAAAAGAAAAAAAAAACAACTCAGTTTCACCCAACCTATAATAGAAGAAGTTGAATCAAGGTACATTGCTATTCATGTTTAATTTTAAATTTTTTTAAATTCCTTAGTCAACATATATATTTATAAATTACAAACTATCATATAATTGCACTTATTATTATTTCGGCCCTCATCAGTAGCATTCTCCAACAGAAATTCAAGTATCTTCAATTGACTCATCCAAAAATTGAAAGAAAACAAAGTATAGTTATCTTTAATATATAATTACTTATTATATAACCATACTTATTTCAATTTTATTTATAAAGATCAAATAACTAATGTATATTTTTTTAAATTTTCCATCATGACAGATCAGAAGAAAAAATAAAGAAAATTAAACATAGTTGACAGCATCTCAATCAAACACAGAAAATTTCACTCACAACAACTCTATCCGTAAAAATATATATATTTATATATATAACTCCGACATGTTAATATAAACTTAAATGTATTTATTCTAATATTTTAATAATAAGGACAAAAAAAATCTTAAACTTATTATAATTATGGGTGTTTGGTGTGTTAGTTTGAGTTGAAATATTTTAATTGTAATAGTAAATTTTTTTGAATTTTCAGAAAAGACAAAAAACTTTTTGGGAAAAAGACAAAAACTTTTTAGAAAAAAGACAAAAAAAAATTTGAAATGAGTTGGAGTTGGAATGGTTGCCAAACAGGATCATATTATTTATCTTAATTAACTGCTTTTATTGTATGTTACTCAATTTTGCTATTTCTCTTTATGTTTTTGTCCTTTTTTTTTTTTCCATGCAGTACACGGGCATTAAACTAATCTAAACTAAAAAATAACAGTCAGTAGTTTGAAGAAGCCTAAAAGCCCCTTCAAACAGCAACAGCTGTCATATTGAACCAAAAAAGAAAGCACATCGGTGCTTTTTATAGATGTATGTATGTTGTATAGATGCATAGATGTATAGATAGATTTAGAAATTTTTTTAGACGGAATTCTTCGTAATTCGTGTCGTCCAAAAGAAACTAAAACACATATTCTCTCTGCATTGTTTCATTATTTCTATAAGCTTACATTTAGAAATTAAAATTAATTAATTTTTTAAAAATTAATTATAATTTTTTATGACTATTAAAAAATAAAAATTTAATAAAAATAGATTTTAATTAGAATTAAACTTAAACATTAAACAAATTATAAGTTTCATATCAATAGATATTAAAATTAAGTGTGCAATAAAGCGTCCTCTTCCTCAATGGCGCGTAAGTTAATCATTACAAATAAGAAAGCTGCCACATGGGACAATCTCACAAAAACCATTAAACAGAAAGTAAAAAAATGTTACCCACATAAGACAAGCTCACAAAAACCATTAAAAAAAAAAAAATCCAACGAGAAGTTAAAAGAACCGGAAGTAGTTGATTTACCCGCTCAACTGGTCCGCAAAATAATCGAGAAAAGTTGATTTATCTGATGAAGTCGTCCGCCGAAACAAAACAAAATAAAATAAAATAAAGCGTTCAGATCAGTCACCACTTAGGTGCTGGCACTTTTTATATACTGATCAATAATGGCACTTTTTTATATACTGAACAATAATAGAAAAGATTCAATTCACTGTAATATAAAAAAAGTATGGAAGAAAGAAATATATTGGTAACGAAGAAAGAAATATATTGATAATAGATAGAATAAAAGAATTTTTATTTTTATATTTTAAACATAAACAATTTGAAATTCTAATTGAAGGTAAATAATTGTGATAACACAGAATGGAGTTTATTTTGAATTGCTGTTGTCAATTTTATAGATTTATTATTAGTACACTACGGTAATTGCACTTATCAAAGCTGCTTATAGATATAATTTTCTAAAGGCCTAAATTATTACTTTTTAAAGTAATTTCTTATTATATCATTTTTTTCTCAACTACGTCCTTTAAAATAATTCTATTGCAGTGTTTCAACCAAAAGACCATTCCTCTTTTAGAAGTGGAAATAACTATTGTATTTTCATAAAAATTTCAACTTTAAAATTTCTAATAAGTTATTTTAAATTTTTCATTGTATAATTTTTAATTTAAAAACAATGATTGGTTAAATTAACTCATGTTTACATTTCTATATTTAGAGATATAAATGCTAAACATGTTCAAATTTAACTGAGATTACAAATTAATATTAACATTTTTATATGTTTATACTTAGATAAATGATTAGAAATTGTTTTTAACTTTAAATAGTGAAACATTATTAATCATATTTAATTTCAAGAATTTATTTGAACAAAAATATATATATATATTATACTAGTCTATAGAGGCACTTGCATTATCTGTCTAAAACTTCATGTCTCGTTCAAAGGACTTTAAAGGTTTCGCCTTCAAGGGAATAAATAAATAGATAATAATATTGTCTTTCTTAACTTCCTCGTTCTTTGAACCCATGCTTTACCTTTTAACAAAAACAACACAGATTTTGAAGCGCCTATCGGGTCAGCCCCTTTGGTCATTCGATCGCACTGAGTTTCCAAGATTACCCAACAGGGGAAAGACATTTTCAATAGTTTTTCTTCTAAATCTCAGTATTTCTACGAATATTTCCTAAATATTGAACCCCCATATCACGGTCAACAAATTTTTTATGAGAATTAAAGAGATTTTTTTAGAATTGTGATAAGTATCCTGCGGTCTATCTTCTCAACAGGGATCAAAATCTCTGTAAAATTTTACTGTCCATGTACTATTTGTTGAGGATTTTATTATTTCTTATTATAGACTTATATATTAAATGACAATTATATTATAGGTTATCTAACTTAATAGGGTCAAATAAGTTATCATTAGTCGGCCTCTAGAGATATTTATTAGGTATGAGCATTAATATTTAGAAATCGATACTAATTAAATTAGGATTGATGAGAATTTAATTTAAGTTAGTATATAAATGTCATTATAAGAGTTATGGTCTCCAAGTCAAATCATATATGTAATATTTGCTTTCCTCCTCTTTCTCCATTGAGCATCTTAGAGAATCTTAGAAACCTAAAGAAATTTGACTGTGAAAAACTCTATCATTCTCTAGTTTGTCTTCATAGATTTAGATATGCTTCCAATTAATTTTTCTTGATAATTTAACATGAGATCTTGAATTTGGTGATAGTTTTCATCAATTAAAGTTTTTCCCCAACAAGTGGTAGCCATTTATGTTGAATCATTGAGATATATGTGTTATGTTTGATTTTGGTGTATTCAAATTTGGCAATTTCCGTTATTAATTGTTAAGTTTGATCATTTTTTGTGATTATTTTTATTTCCAGATTCAACTTTTGGGTGTGTGTATATATATATCTACGAATTAAAGATTACTTGAAATTTTGCATTCATGTTTTCCAATTTTGGTTTTGGGAAAGAAAATGATTTCTGCTTGCTACTTGTAATATTGTTTGAATCAATAGTCCTTATATTGATTGATTTCATTAAAAAATAAAATAAAATAAGTTAGGCCTTAAGCCCACCTTTCTTTAAGCTGGTGGTAAAGGATCCAGGGCTGGATAAGGATTCAGATTGGGTTGACCCGACCTGGTCTAGCCACGACCAGATCAACACAGACCCATTGACTTTTTGATTGTTGACCGTTGATAGTTGACTTTGACTATCTGGTTTGATTAAAAAAAATTTTGTCTTATATTTTAAAATAAATTGATTGAAATTATATATCGCCAAAGTAACATCTATAATGTAAATTTATTTATTTTGAAATATTAAGACTAGTATGTCTATTATTTATGCGAATAATGATTGGCCCAAATGAAAGTTGCTGTTTGGCCAAATAATAGGCATACCTATGGTAATAAATATGTGACGATTATTAGGTTTTCCATGTAAGTAATGAGTCGGTCCAAAAAAAAAGGCCCTTGCTTGACATGATTAATTGTCAATATTTGATTACTGTGCATAAAGTACCACTTACAATTGGTATTTCTATCCAAAGATTAAATGTCAATGTTGGGCTAGGTATCTTGTGTTAGGGCCTACCATTATGAGAATTCTTTGATCATGTCATGTATGGATTTGTTAATTCAATATTCTTGTTTTTTGACATGATTATTGATTATGAGCTTATTATTCTGTTTTGTTCTTGATTCAGTTACTGCTTCTGCTTTAACAATATATGCCAATATTAATTCTATTCATGTGCTTAATGGCACAAACTTCAAGAATTAGAAAGAGAACGTTATAATTGTTCTCGGTTGCATGGATCTTGACCTTGTGCTTCGGGAAGAACGGCCTGCACCTCTCAGTGACAAAAGTTCTACTAATGACAAGGTGAACATACAGAGGTGGGACCGTTCCAACCGCATGAGTCTTATGATCATGAAAGTTCCTTGAGAAAATAGAACAACATTTTGCAAAAAAATGAAAAGGTTGAAATAAGTACTCTTTTGGCTAACCTTGTTTCAATGAAGTATAAAGGAAAAGGGAACATAAGGGAGTATATCACGGAAATGTCTCATATCGCTTCCAAACTAAAGACACTAAAGTTAGAGTTGTTGTAGATGCTGGATTACTACAGTAAAAAATTTAACAGAGATCAGTTAGATTGTACGGATGCAATAATAAATTGGGCCCCTGGCAACCGTTGATGAAATTCATAAAGCGGACCAAATAACTGAAAAATTTATATCAGAAAACAAAATGAAAGTAAACGCTTGAATCTGAAATGAACAGGAAATAAATGAACACCAAGATTTATAGAGGTTCGCTCAATCGAGATGCTACGTTCTCTGAGAGAGATTTTATTACTGTATACTGAGATTTTTCTAGTACAGAAGATTATCAGGTTTCTGGAAGGATTTCGGCAGCGTAAGAGTATGTTCAGACAAAGGATTTTTGATCCTTTCTAAAGGAGGGGTCTTCCCTATTTATAGAAGAAGAAGCCAGGCCTGAACCCGAAATTTTGGTGAACGGTAATCGTTCCTGCCTACTGGGACACGTGTCAGAAGATCAGTCGTGCAGTTGATTAGACAGTTACCAGATGAAATCGTGGGCTCAGCGGTTGAAATGTGATACTCAGATCATCAGTTATTGTAAATAATCTGACATGTCATCGATGAGCATGAGTTTGATAATTAAGGGGTATTTCCCTTGAAAAACCTTTCGTAAGGTCGAACGATGAACGATGGACAAAGCGCGAACGTTCGATACATGATTCGTGTGTCATCAATCATTCGTTATACATTTAACGTTCGTATGATCAGTCTAGTTCGACGTTCGATCATATATCAAATCAAACGATATCAAAGGCAGATTGGGTCCGGCCCAATTAATCGAACGATGGATGGATACCGAAGAGCAGGTCTGTAACCTTGGCTCGGCCCAAATATAATTCATCGAAGACTTGAACGTCCGTTTAATATATATCCAAAGATTAACGGCACAATGGGAAGATGAAGTCTAACCCCAACAGTTGTCTGAGGACTTACTGGTGCATTTATTTTTGATTTCTCTTCCTGCACAATATAGTTAGTTTAAAGTGAGTCACAATACTTAAAAGGACAAATGGACTCTTAATGAACTCAGATCACATTGTGTGTAAGAAGAGGAAAGGCTGATGCGAGAAAGAACTGAAAGTGCTAACTTAGCATCCGCCTCTAAGGACAAGAAAAAGAAAAGAGGAAAAGAAGCTGCAGCTGGAACATCATAGCATAAGGTACAAAAGAAACATGATGAGGAGTTCACCTGTTACTTTTACAAAAAAGCTGGACACAAGAAAAAAGAATGTCTCAAGTACGCCAAGTGGCGTGTAAAAAAATATATGCTTTTCATTTTGGTTTGTTCTAAAGCTAATCTAGCTTATGCACCTAGACACACTTGGTGGATAGATTCTGGTGTTACTACGCACATAAGTATGTTTATGTAGGGTTGCCTGTGGAGCCGACAACTAAGTGATGCTAAAAGATTCATCTATGTGGGCGATGGCAAAATAGTTGCAGTAGAGGCTATAGGAACTTTTAGGTTATTGTTAAAGACTGGTCATTTTTGAATTTGGAAGTGACTTATGTAGTACCGTCTTTTAGATAGAATTTGGTTTCAATTTCTATTTTGGACAAATTCGGTTATTCTTGTTCATTTGAAAATAATAAATTTAGTCTTTTTCAAGATTCGAATCTTATTGGTACCAATTCTTTATATTTGTATGATAACCTATATTTGTTGGATACAATTATCTTATTTAATGAAACCTTGCATACAAGTTTATGTGGTACAAAATGAAAATTAGTTAACAGGGATTTCGCCACACTATGGCGCAAGCGTTTAGGCCATATCTCTAAATAGAGAATTTAGAGACTTGTGTCTAATGAGATTCTTGATCCCCTTAAAATGACAGATTTCCAAGTCTATATTAAGTGTATAAAGGGGAAACATACAAACGTTAGGAAATTAGGTGCCAACGGATATTCTGATGTCTTAAAACTAATTCACACTAATATTTGCAGACCATTCCTTACAGCTTCTTGGAATGGTCAACATTATTTTATTACGTTCATAGACGACTATTCAAGGTATAGGTACTTACATTTGATTCTTGAGAAGTCACAATCCCTGGATATATTTAAGGCTTTCAAAGCTGAAGTTGTAAATTAACTTGGTAAGATAATTAAAGTTGTCAAATCTGACCATGGTGGTGAATACTATGATAAATATGATGGATCCGGTGAACAATGTCCATGACCTATTGTGAAATTCCTAGAGGAATGCTGTATCGACCCGCAATACACAATGCCAGGCAAACCTAGTATGAATGGTGTTGCTGAGAGACGAAACAGAACGCTTAAGGATATGGTAAGAAGTATGATTAATCATTATTTTTTTTATCAAAATCCCTTTGGGGAGAAGCTCTAAAGACAACAATATATATCCTCAATAGGATTCTAAGCAAAGCTGTAGCTAAAACCCCTTATGAACTATGGATAGGCAAGAAGCCTAGTATTAAGCATTAACACATTTGGGGTTATTCAGTTGACGCAAGGCCTTACAGGCCAAATGAAAAGAAACTGGACTCAAGAACTGTAAGTTGCTACTTTGTTGGGTACTCTGAACGGTCAAGGGGTTTCAAATTTTTCGATCCCACTGTTAGAAAATTTTTTGAGACGGGAAATGCAAGATTTCTTGAGGAAATTGAGTTTGTGGGGGAGAGATAAGGTTAGAGACATGGTCTTTGAAAAGTAATTCATTTTTTCTTCCTGTTATTGCTATTGATAATTATCAGGTTCTTATTCCTGACATTGTTCAAAATACAAATCCAGAATATCAAGACAATGTAGAAAAACCCCCTGCGCAAAATGAAGAAATTATACATGAAGTGCAAACCCAACAACCTCAAGAGGATATGCCATTAAGGAGATCCACTAGAGAAAGAAGAAATGTGATTCTAGATGACTATGTCATTTTTCTCCAAGAACATGAGGTTGACATATGAGTGGTGAAAGATGATCTAATCAACTTCCATCAAGCCAAATAAAGTTCTAATTCTCAAAAGTGGATACATGCCATAAATGATGAGATAAAATCCATGAAGGACAATGATATTTGGGATCTCGTTGAATTGCCTGAAGGTACGAAACTCATTGGTTGAAAATGGATATTTAAGACCAAAACGGATTCAAAAGGCAATGTTGAGAGATATAAGGCTCGTCTAGTTGCCAAGGGTTTTACTTAGAAGGAAGATATTGATTACAAAGAGACTTTCTCTCTGGTTTCAATGAAAGACTATTTCAGGATTATAATGGCACTTGTGGCTTATTTTGATTTGGAGCTACGTCAGATGGATGTAAAGACTGCGTTTCTCAATAGTGACATTGACAAAACGATATATATGATGTAACCAGAAAACTTTGTATCTGGTGACCCAAAGAAAATGGTTTGTAAACTAAAGAAATCTATCTATGGACCTAAACAGGCTTTTCGTCAATGGTAGTATAAGTTTCATCAAGTCATTATCTCGTATGGTTTTGAGGTAAATAAGGTTGATGATTGTATATATCATAAGTTCAGTGTTCCTAGTGTTATATGTCGATGACATACTACTTGCTAGCAGTGATATAGGCTTATTACATGAAACCAAGAGATTTCTGACTAAGAATTTTGAGAGGAAAGATCTTGGGGACGCCTCTTTTGTATTAGGCATACAGATACATCGAGATCGCTTTGAAGATATCCTTGGATTATCACAAAAGAGCTACATCGAAAGAGTTCTTGATAGATTCGGTATGAAAGGTTGTGCATTAGGAGACACCCCTGTTACTAAGGGAGACAAGTTCAGTCTTGGTCAGTGCCCCAAAAATGAGTTGAAATGGAAAGAAATGCAAAAGATTCCTTATGCGTAAGTTGTAGGAAGTCTTATGTATGCTCAAGTATGCACGCGTCCGGATATTGCGTTCATGGTGGGAATGTTAGGCAGATATTTAAGTAACCCATTATTTAAGTAACCCAGGGATGGATCATTGGAAAGCAACCAAACGGGTTATACGGTATTTACAGAGAACAAAAGACCACATGCTCATTTATCAGAGATCAGATCATTTAGAGATCGTTGGATATTATGATTCCGATTTTCTGGGTGCGAAGACAGTAAGAGATCCACGTTAGGCTATGTCTACCTGTTAGTTGGAGGATCTATTTCCTAGAAAAGTGTTAAGTAGACACTCGTAGCTTCTTCCACTATGGCAGCTAAGTTTAAAGCTTGTATGAGGCATCTAATCATGGGATATGACTGCGAAATTTTGTTACTAGGCTATGAATTGTGGATAGTATTGAAAGATCATTAAAGATATATTGTGACAATAATTCAGCTGTGCTTTATTCCAATAACAATAGAAGCTCTACGAAGTCGAAACACATAGACCTTAAGTTTCTCGTTGTTAAAGAAAGAGTTCAAAGTCATCAAGTGGCTATAGAACATATCGGGACAAACTCCATGATTACGGATCTACTTACTAAGGGTTTACTACCAAGGTCTTTCATGAGTACACTGCTCAAATGATTGTTGTTTTATTTGACGATGTGCATATTTAATGGGAGTTTGTATTTTAATGTTCTTTGTTAAAAACATGTTTTGCACTTATTTTCTACAGAATAAAGTATATGGTTTATTTATAAACTCTGAATGTTATTTGTATTTGATCTCACTAAAGAATAAAGCTGGACCAGTAGGAAATAGACATATTTAATATCACATTGCATGTAATTTTCATGTTACGCATCCATACTCGATCTATGTCATTAAACATATTAGTATGGTGACTATTGATGGATCTAGTTACGAATATATATAACGAATGTTGCTTTAATCCCATATTAATATAGTAGATGGTCCAGATTGTAACTAAAAAGATATTTCAAAATATATAGTTTTTCGGTGTGCACTCAAGAATTTCTCTAATATAATTGTTTCAGAAAACATATGTAGTCCAAGTGAGAGATTGTTGGGGATTTTATTATTTTCTATTATGGGCTTACATATTAAGTGACAATTATATTATAGGCTATTTAATTTAATATGGCCAAATAAGTTATCTATTAGTTAGGCTCTAGAGATATTTATTGGGTATGGACTTTAATGTGTAGAAACCCAATACTAATTATATTATGGTTGATGGGAATCTAATTTAAATTAGTATATAAATGTCATTATAAGGGTTGGGTTCCCAAGTTAAATCATATATGTAATATTTACTATCCTCCTTTTTCCCCATTAAGAGAAAAAATCTACAGAGCATCTTAGAAACCTAAATAGATTTGACTGTGAAAGACTCCATCCTTCTCTAATTTGTCTTCATGGATTCGGGTACGCTTTCGATTAATTTTTCTTGATTATTTAACATGAGATCTTTAATTTGGTGATAGCTTTCATCAATCAAAGATTTTTCCCCAAACACCATTACTTCAGAAAAGTGAGAAACTAAAACATAGAAAAGTAAGTTACAAAGTATTTTAAATGTTTTAAATTATGTGATGTAATATATGCGATCAAATATCATTTAAGATTAGAGATGTAGCTAGAAATACATTTCAGTGGGAATGTAACTAATTTTTTTTTTAACAAAATTAAATTTTAATGGAGACTATGATAATTTTTTATTTTAATCGGGCAAAGCAAAAAAAAAAAAAAAAACAATAAATTCTTATAATAGAATAATTTTAGTGGGGATTATGTAAGAATTAAGTTATTTTTATAGGGGGACAAAGTAAGGGCAATGTGATGATTTCTTATTTTTAGTGTAGTAAAATAAAAAATTATAAAATTTTGGGATTTAGAGTTAAATAACCTTTTTATGAAGAAGTATTTTAACAAATAACCGAAGTTTTTAAAATTTTGTTAAAAGACTATATATTCAAAAATAGTAAATCAATTTTATTAAATAATCAATTAGTAATTGACCACATAATATTTTTAATTTGGTCCCAAATCTTGAAACATGACTAACGACAATTTTGCTAAATAAAAAAAAGTTTATCCATCTATAACCTAAGTGATCAAAAAAAGGCCACTAATCCTAATTTTCCTAAATTTTTTTGGATAAGAAAAATATAGCAAAAAATTTTAGTGGGGATATAGTCCCCACTCATCTCCATGTAAATACACCCTTGTTTTAGACATTCAAAATTAGACAGGAGATCTGAGTCCTCTCAGTGATAATCAGAATTTTCAGTATGTCACTGTCTCAAGTTAAGGACATTCTTTCAATCTTCTTTCTTAATTTTTCCCTGCAAGACCTCTTTCCAAGGCCCAACCCTAACATAATGATGTAAATGAGCTGCTTTTGTAGACTCAAGTCTCACTTGCCAAACTGATTATGCCCACATTATATATTAATAAAGTGGTCTATTACAAGACAATAAAGGTAGTCAATTCCACGAGGAGGCGGTGGAAATAACAACCAAGAATTAACCATAGAAAATAAACGTTAGAGATAATAAGTAAACAAGGCAAATAAAAAGATAAATATTTTTTGGATTTTTGGTAATAAAATGAAATAAAAGATAGGTTAAAGAATCTTAATTGCTTTTGTTCAGACTCAATATTTTAATTCTATAACTCAATCACAAGTTTCACATCCCAAATATGGAGTTAAAAAATATAGATTTGAAAGAACAAATAATAGAAAAAGTATTTAACCCAATTAATCTCTTCTCATTAAAGTAAGCATAACTATTCTTATACATTATCCGAATGCGACAAAATACCCCATGGTAGAATGCAATAATTAGGGATGTTTATAAAAAAAAATAATTGAAAGAAAACTACATGTCACTAGTGATTTAATACACCGAATATAATAACTAGAATCAATGCCACTACAGAAATAATTACTTTAACAATAAGCAGAAGAGAATAAAATAATCAAATATGTAAACGTTGAATAACAAATTGAATTGAAATAAAAAGAAAAATGCAAACAAATAAATTTCACTCAAGACTTTAGCTTTCCGTCGGTGGTACCTTACTCACGAAAATATGTGTCACTCATCTCACATTTCAAGAAAAACTAAGGAAACTAACAAATTAAAACTGAATTTCTTTCACAATTCTTGAATGAATATTACCACAAAAGGACCATCATTTTCATAGTGTTTTAAGGCTCAACTAAAAAAGGAAATAAACCAATAAGAATGGGAAACTAAAACTAGAAAATAAAAACAAGGAAATTAAATAAAATTATAGTTAAATATCTCCATATCAAACATTTGATTTGAGGAAATTGGGCCAATTTGATTCTCATGGGAGACTTTTTTCTGAAGTAGAAATCCGGAAAGTAAAATATTGTTGGTCACATCCATCACGTGGTGCGAATGAAATGACTATTGCTGATAGTGGATCATGTGGCTTTCTTCAATTTACTACTTGGCCGGCTTGGGAGCTGACGTGACTTAAAAGAATAGATTTCATGGCTTTGTCTCCATGGTTTTTACATTTCTTAACACTACATTAAAAGAGTGGATGTTGCCTTCACTCTTCATTTTTCGTCGTTAAAAACGCACCGTTTAGGTGCTTCTTGTTTTCCTTTTCTTTTTCTTTCCGTACTCTCATTTCTGAAAAGCTGCTTTGTTTTCTTTTTTTTTATTGCTTTTATTCTTCTGTTCTCTCTCTCTCTCTCTCAGTCTGATTTTTATCTCTCTCCTCTCTTCCTCCCCCCCCCCCTCGCCTCTATTTTTGTCCGCCCCACTCTCTCTCCTCTCTCAGCCATCTCTTTCTCTCTTCCTCCATCTTTCTATCTCTTCTCTCTTCTTCCACGCCACACTCTCTCCCCTCCCTTAGCCATTTGATCGCCGCCATCTCTCTCTTGCTCTCCCTTCCTTAGATCGCGATCTCTCTTCGTGGTGAATCCGGGCTTGCTATGGGTTCTTCGCGACTTTGTGAAATTTTTTTTTTTCCTGTTTTCTGATTTCTTTTGATTTTTTGTTGTTGGAAATTTAGGGTTTTTTTTCCATAAATTTGGTGTTCTTCAATCTGGGGGTTTGTTTTTTGTTTTTGTTTTTAAAAATGTTTTCTTTTTCTTTTTTCTTTTCCTCTATTTGGTTGGTGGAAAATGGAGGAAAATAAAAAGAAATCCTACTCCCTATAACGTTATCTATTTTGTTCCTTAAATTTTGGTGTTTGGTTTTTTCATTTTTTATTTTTTAATGTTTTTTTTTTCTTTTCTCTGTTTGGTTGGTGGAAAATGGAGGAAAAGAAAAAGAAATCCTAAAATGTTTTTTTTTCCCCCTCTGTTTGGTGGAAAATGGTGGAAAAGAAAAGGAAATGGAATATTTGCCAAAAAGAAATGAGAGAGAAAAATAAATTCTTTGTTTCATTTTTTTTTTCCTGATTTTGCGCTATGGCTTATTTTTTAGTCCTCTTGATTTTTAAGGAGGTATTTGGTAATAAGTGTAGTTTAAACAAAAATAAATTCTTTGTTTCATTTTGTCTTTTTCTAAAAATTTTTTTTTGTCTTTTTTGAAAAAAGTTTTTTGTTTTTTCTGAAAAATTACTATTGAAACTTAAAAATTTCAAACTAAACTCATTCACCAAACACCCCCTTATAACTGTACCATAGTGCTGTTTTTCTCTTCATCTCCTGCTTTAGTGAATATATAAATATATTCACTAAATTTACCATATTTTACCATGGGTAAATTGTAAAAAGATATGAATATAGTAATTGATATTGCTTTGGTGATTGTATTGCGAGATGGGTTTTGCTTCCTGAGGGACTGGATGGGTGTTCATGTCGGTCTCACTCTTGTTTTATGGAGTTATTTCATCTCTTGCATTTGCTCTTGTTATTGGGTTTGCATTATTTGTTGATGGAAATCCTTATATTGCATTATTTGTTAATTAGATTAGACTTGGAAATCTGTTTCCAACATTGTTCTATTTTGATGATTTAATGAGAAATTTTATTAGTTGATTATTATGCTTTTTCCTCTCACAATTTATTGTTTTCTATTGCAAATGATGTTCTGCAATTTTTTTTTTCCCTCCTATTGCTAAAACTATTGTAGGGTTGTGATGGTAGTTTTGTATAGTTAACATAGAACTATTTGTGTCTTTTAGGAAAGAAAATTAATTGCCCAAATTTTATTTTAAATGTTAAGATCTTTCTGTTTTAGCTGATAAATTTCTTTGCATTTATTTGGAGTCTTGCCTTAATTGATCAACCTATTTTAAGACAGATGGCCTGTGATTGGTGAAAGAAAAATTACATTGAATGACAATGAAATTAGAAAGAAGAGGACTTACTGTCTTTTTGAAAAGAGGTTGTTACAATAAACTCAGTAAATTGAAAGCTTGTTTCGGTTAGTTTGAAAGACATCCTTGGTCTCATCTTCATGATCGTTTAGAATTCTCATATTGTGAGGTTAAGTGGCATCATTCACTGAGAAGTATAGACTTGTTATGAAAGATCAATTACGTTTGCATAGTTGTATAGTTTCAGTAGATTAAAAATTGTTGAGTATAATCTTTTGTTGTAATTTATTTCGTTTTTCAAATTTGTCAAACACATCTTTGGTTATTACATATTCAATCATCCATAAAATCGGTGTACTTTGTGATAACGAAAATATTTAGAAAAAATAAATATATCTAATGATATAGTTCTTGTTTATTCTTAAGATATCATTGAAATTTTTTTTAAAGACACGTTTATTTTCAGTTTAAAATGAACATTACCTTTCTTCTTTTTTGCTTTTTTTTTACCCAAAAAAAAAAAAAAACACAAAAATCCACATATATATTCTTGTGTTTAAAACAATAAGAAACATTGCGGACAATAACAAAAATAGCTGCTTTCAAATATAGTTATCTTAGTCACTTTTTCTCTTACAATCTAAAAAATAATACAAAACTTCCCATGCTCCCGGAGTTTATTATCAATGTTTACTTTTTCAATGTCTAAGAAATTTTAAAATTTTTCTTTTTTGTATATATTTATTCATATTTTATACTTTATATTATTGAAGTTTCGGTAATAACTAAACACATGCATGCATGTGTGTAAACTAGTCTTATAAAATAAGCTAAAACTCAATATTTTTCAATTAAATTATTTTTAAATAAAATCATGACAATGTAAAATTAAAACTCAAATATTTTAGCAATTATACAATAATAAACATAAAAAAAAGTGCACTTTTGTGTACAAATCAAAAACACTCTGGGTTATTATTGGTAGACCATGAGTAATCAAATCATCCATTTATTCCCCGGAAAAAAAAAAACAAAAAAACAAAAAAAGATCCATTTATCCTTGGTTCGAAGTTAGTTTTGTTATCCTACTTAAAGGGCTTCAAATCGTTTGTCAAAACATATTTGTTCAAAGCTACCCTGAAAATGGCTCTAGTCTTTCCCTATTAAACAAAGGGCCTTATTCCTCTTGAGTATTCGTCATCAAAGAGAGATCCCAGGTAAACAGATCATGAGAGTAGGAAAGAGAAAATCGACAGAGATTGAAATCTCACTAAGAGTAGGAGTTTGAAAACCACGCCTAAAAGTCCTTCATATAGCAATAGCAGTTCGAAGCCCAAAAATACCCCCAAAACCCTCACTATTTTCATCCTTACCACCAATCCATGGGGTTTTTTTTTTTTTCCTTAGAAGTCTCCAAAATTTGTTTCCGAAGTTCACATGTCCGTCTCCAGTAGGGATGACAATTCGTATCGTGTGTCGAGTTCGTGTCGTATTAGAGCCGTGTTGAAATTTGTTTTCTCCAGATCCGAACACAACCCGCGACTCGAAAACGACACGAAACGGTGACATGAACATGACATGAACCCGTAACGGGTTGACACGACACGAATCGAACTTGACCCGCGACACGAAATTGACACGCGACACGAACAACCCGAAATTCAACCCGTCACACGAAATCAACCCGTGACATGAAATCAACCCGAAATTAAAAATTGACATGAAATTGACACAAAAATTGACACGAAATTGACACGAACATTGACCCGAAATTGACACAAAAAAAAAGTGTCGTGTTCGGGTTCTACAGGTCAAACCTGAACACGATTTGTTCTTTTCCGTGTCAATTTCGGGTCACCCGAAATTGACCTGACCCCTATTTTTCCTAACCCGAAGCCATAAAATTCGTGTCGTTTTCGAATCGTGTCGTCGTGTTGCAATCCGTATTGTCGCCCCTAGTCTCCAGTATGATTTTGAGCTATCTTCAGAGATAGGTCAGTGACAATATTTTATCCACAATCCTTACCCTCAGTGACAAAGTCAGGATTTATTGTTAAGATGGGCAAAAAAAATTTTTTGAATCAAGATTATACTAACATATATATATATATGTAACGGTTTTTATTTATTAAATTCATTATATATTGACATAACATGCTATTATGTGACTAACATGCTGCTATCAGTCACATGAAATTAGAAATAACAATAATGCAAGAAAGATCCTGAAATTGAAGTGTTGATCTCAATATTTTCACAATACCAAAGCCATTCAAGTTTCACATCTTGAAGCTTCAAGTCTAATATATCAACTGTAAAAATTAAAAAATAAAAAAAAATTATACAATTGCAAATAACATTATCTTCTCAACAAAAAAACAGTTATGTTAAATTCATATATCTTAAAATATTACTTTCTTTTCTCAAATATCTGTTGTGCTCGACGATCTATCATAGATGCAAACTCATCTATAATTAATTCATTGTTAAGTTTTGCAGCAATTACCTTCTCAATTTAGACAATGAAGCAGTCATTCAAAAAATTATCTTTGATCTTATTTCGGAGTTTGTCTTGATTGTTTTCATGACTGAAAATGCTCGTTTCGTAGTTGTTGTTAATACTAGAAGAGTAAGAACAAACCTAATCAATTTGTCAATGGGAGGATGTATAGTTAATTTCCTTGTTTTCACCAGGCCTTGACACAATTCTTGAATACTACATCATTTCTGCTATTCATGATGAAAAATTGACACCTTTGAACAAGAGCAAATTTCCAAATTTGTTTGAGAATGGTGGAATGAGAAAGTGAAAAGTTAGCTTTACGTGGAAGCTTTTAGTTTATATGGATATAAAATGGGTCAATTTTTTAAATTACTAGGCTATTAAATTTTTTAGTTCAGATTTACATTTTAGATTAAGCCACTATAATATTTATAGATTTAATAAAAATATTTTATTTTTAATGTTTAAATTATTTGTCCAATAAAATATAGGACAAAACTGTGGCAGAGACTCATTGAGAGTCTCTACCGATACAGTCTTTTTTTAACCATCAATTTTAAATAGGATGGTTTATATAATGAGGTTGCACATAATGAATTGTAGGCACACCCACATTGTAACAAAGTAAGTGAAAAAGAGGGGAAAAAAAAAAGCTAAAGGAGAAGAGAAAGGAGAGAGAGAACGGGGCGTCGGGGGAGACGGGCTGGGGTGGGGGGCCGCCGGGTAGGCTAGGGGGCCGGCCGGGAAGAGATAGAGGGGAAGAAAGAGAGGAGAGAGAGGGGGGTAGGGGGTTCCCGTCAGGGGAGCCGGGTGGGGGCAGGGGGGCCGGGTGGGAAGAGATAGAGGGGGTGGGGGGTTCCCGTCGAGGGGGCACTCGGCGGGCTGGGGGCAGGGGGGCCGATCGGAAGAGAAAGAGGGGAAGAGAGAGAGGAGAGAGAGAGGGGGAAGCGGGGCGGTGGGGAGGCCGGGGAGGGGGCCGCCGGGCAGGGTGGGGGGCAGCCGGGGCGGGCTGGGGCTGTGGGAGAGAGGGGAAGAGAGAAAGAAGAGAAAAGAGAGAGAGGGGAAGAGAGAGAGTGGGGTCGCTAACGGCCGGGCTCGGGGCCGGGGCTGGTGGGGGAGGCTGGGGTTGGGGGGCCGTGGGAGAGAGGGGAAGAGAGATAGGGGAAGAAAGAGATAAGAGAAGAGAGAGAAAGGGCGTCGCCGGCGGCCGGGGCTAGGGCTGGTGGTGAGGGGGTCGGAGGTGGGTCGCCGGCGTCCGTCGCTGACGCGGGAAGGTCACCGGTGACGGAGAAGACTTTGGGTGGGAAGAATCATGTGAGGTAAGGTGTATGATAAGTTTGATACACCAATAACATTTCAACCATTCGATTAAATCTAAACGGTAAAAAAAAAAAAAAAAAAAAAGACTCTATCGGTAGAGACAATGGGAGAGTCTCTACCACAGACTCTCCCATAAAATATAGATAACTTTTAATTAAGAAGGATAAAACTAATTTATATATGTACTTATTTTTTTTAATTAAAAAAACCCTACATAAAATTTTTTTAAAAAGTTAGGGGGGCCCCTCCTCATTGCTTGCCAAAAAGTTCTCCATCAACCGTTGACGTGCTCCCCCAACCATTCTTTGTCGTCACTCATTCCTTGTTGATTGTACTCTTGTATTTTACAAGTTCTTCTCGAAATTTGGAAACAAATGGTCTTCTGGGAGCCATTTTCTATTGATTTCTTTTGAGCTTAATCGACCCCAATTTGACCTTGTCTTATGATTTGTTCTGCGAAATATCTTAAATTTAAATTTTTCATCTCAGTTTTTATCTTTTTTTTTTAAAAGTCAACAAAAATTATAACTAATTTTTAAAAAATCAACCAACTCAAACTTAAAAATTTCAACTCAAACTATTTCACCAAACGAAACCTTAGTCTTTCTACTCCAGCTCAACGACCTCTCCAGCCACTTTAGAACCACTATGATAACTATATTTTAATTATTTTGGTGCATTTAATTGAGCTTTGTTCTTTAGAATTTTAGAGGGTGTTTGGTTCATCAGTTTGAATTCAAATTTTTTGAGTTCAAACTCAACTAAAGTTGTTTGGAAATAGAGTTTAACTCTAACTCACCTTTGAATTGTTGCACAGTAAACCAAACTTGGTTTACTGCGCAACAAATCCAAGGCAAACTGTCCTTGGTGTTATTTGTCACTGTTCCCCACCATCCGACTTCTCCCTCCCTCCTCGCCCATCGCCCCGCCTTCCCTTACCCTCATCAGGGTCTCGCCGAGATTGCGACACCCGCAGACGAATGGAGCTCGGAAATCGCATAAGCTCCGGCGTCCTCGGCGAGCTTCGTTTGGTCGACAGCGATGAGCTCGAGAATGGCACCGTCACGCAGCATTTGGTGAGGCCGACGACGATGAGGATCCGAATGAGAAGGCCGACATTTTCTCTCTTTCTCTATCTCCTCTGTTTGTTTGTTTCTCTCTCTAAAAATCCCACTCTCTCTCTCCTCTGTGGTGTGGTTGTGGTTGTGGTTGTGGCCATGTCCGTGTCTGTCACCAAGCAGTGACGGCGATTTAAGGTTGGCCCCAAACTCGCTCTCTGCTCTGATGACGGCGTCAACGGTCGTGGCTATGAGCGAGCTCGGAGCCGAGCCATAGCGAGTCAGACCCAGTGGCTGTGGCGGTGATGAACCGATCAGCTTCTGAGATGGTGAAGAGGAGGTTGGGGGGTACGAGAGAGAGAGAGAAACAAGAGAGAGAGAGGTAAATGAAGAGAGAAACAAAGTTGGTCTATGAGAGAGAAAGCGAAGAGAAAGAGAAAGATAGTTTATTATTATTATTATTATTATTATTATCATTAATCACATTTTATAACCGTAATTCGGTATATCATATTAATATACTTGTTATCATCTCTTGGACATTACTCTATTGATGAGGTGAAAATCTTTATCCCATTGTAGAATCTCCAAATAACCATTATGTGATCAATCATTGAATATTTAAGAAAATTGATTAATTATCTTAGAAAAGAAAAAAGAAAGGTCTTTAATTAATTTTTAAATCCACTTGAAATTAATGTCAGTTTTATCTATTTAAACCAGATTAGGATTGTAATTATGATTTTTTTTATTAGTACTTTTAGACAACAACTATATAATTCTTATTATTGTATTTTATGGTTATGTAAAAAATATTGTAAAAAGTTTTGATGTGTTGTTTATGTGTGTTTTTAATTTAGTTTATTTTAATTTTTTTCATTTTTCTGATCAGAAACCCATAATGGAATGTTAAATTTAATTTAAAAATTTTAACTCAAATTTTTTACATCCAAACAGGGCCCTAACTCAAGTTAAACTTTTCAACTCAAACTTTTTTACCAAACACTCAATTCAAGTTAAAATTTTTATCTCAAACTTTTTACCAAATACTCAACTTTGACACTCAATTTAAAAATCTTAAATCAAATTCATTCACTAAACACCCCATTAGTATGGATAGAATTTTGAAATGACGGCGGTACAACCAAATCCCATGCGCATAACCCCAGACACGCACTCACCCGTGCTCTAAGCCCTCAGATCAGGAGCAAAAGACCAGATCGCGCGCGTGGTCTCAGGCTCGACGGAAGAGCGTCTCCTACAGGCCTATGTCAGTGACAGCAGCAGCTTGTCTGGTCCGCTGCTTTATGCACACTAGAAAGTAGTGGATAGAAATTTGAAGTTGTGGCGGCAACAACCAAATCCCACATGCATTCACCCGTGCTCGAAGCCCTCTGATCACCAAGCGCTCGTGGACTTCAAGCGTGACAAAGAGCGTTTCTAGTCCAGCCTTCGCCTGTCACGCGTCTAATGCTTCCTACACCGAATCAGATGCTGCTACGTGTCCGGCTCGCAAAAAAGAAAGCGTTGTGCGCTACAGCTTGGCGCCAGGTGGAAACAAAGAAGGAAGAAAGCAAAATAAAAAGAAGAAATGGTGGTGAAGAGAAAAAGGAAAAGGAAAGGGAAGTGAAGCAGACCCTCGGTCACAGTGCCAGGAAAAGGAAATGGAGGAAAAAAAATGGAGAAGTAAAAAAAAATAGAACAAAATATATATATATATATATATATATTTGTAGTCTTAGGACTTTCATTTTAAGGTTTACCTGTTGGGGGAGATATTGGATTGAGGAAAGGCTATAGTAGAATTTTTTTTATATACTTTATTGGTAGAGTTTATTTTATAAACCATTTGATTAATTTCAACGGCTTAGATACTTATGTATTAAAGTTATAATGTACTTTAATTTATAATATTATATACTATGTTGATGTCGTGATCTGCTCCGACCACAAAGTACCACTTCCGATTATACCCCGGTCACGCGTAGTTGAGAATATCCGGTCACCCGGATCGAACGCTTGTAACCCGACCCGATCCAACCAGAGCAGGTTCTTGGGATACACAAGCTACCCGACCAGATTTTGCCTCCTCGCCAGGACGAACCGTGTACCCGGGCTAGGCCGTGCTCGAGCACCCTACCTTATTGGATATACCCGCCACCGGCAGAGGTCCCCTGGGACCCCACTCTTACCACCTAACATCTGACACAAGTCATGTCACTGTACCCATCCACAGCAGACTTCGCCCACCTGCCACTACACCACGTCACATCGCCACCCGCCGCCACCTGCTCTGACAGGGGCTACCCCTACTGGCACCGGCGGCACGCCACCCTAGCGTCCTCTGTACCTAACCAGGGACACGTGGCATCAGTCCATTGGATCCATAGCACCTAAGCCTAAGGCCTACTCGCCCCCGGGTATTCTAGGTAGCCGACCCGGCTGGGTCGCCCCGAGCACCCTGACTCGCGAGAGGTGCCTATAAATAGAGGATAAATTCACAAATTCAGGTATAGTCATTTTTTCTTGCCAAAGCTTTATCTCTCCTTTGCTCATCAGTTCCTTGACTAATTTAAGCATCGGAGTACCCACGACAGACACCACACTGGTGTCCCCATCATTCCGAGGTGCTTTCCTCTTGTAGGTGATCGAAGGCGGAGCGACTGGCTAGTCCCGACTGGACGACCTGACCACATTGGGTGTTGCTGCTGGAGGCGTTTTCGGCATCAACATTTTGGCGTTAAAAGGAGGGCTACCACCTTTCCAGCAATCACTTCCCTACACGCGCTCCCCGAGCACCCGATAACTCAAGAAATGGATGAGTGAGAGAACCAGGACATCCAGGATGACAACCCCGCGATACCGGTTCCAAGAGCACCCTGCGACCCCCGTGTCATAGAGGAGTCCCTAGACCCACGCAGGTGCTCATGGAAGCTTTCCAAGAGTCATAGAACATCCGGCTCCCCAAGCAGAAGAAGAAGCCGCCGAGTCGACACCGACCAGGCCTCCCAGGTTAGTAAGCCGACCACAGAACCCGTTGCCTACCGCTGATCGGAGGAGTGACTAGTCCAACCGGGAGAGCCTTAGACAACAATAGCAGGACAGAGAAGAACCGGGCAGGGTGCGCTTGAGAAGCCGTTACACTCGGGCCACCCGCTCGGGAGCGGTCGAGCCGCCGGCGACAGCGAGAAACTACCCGGACAACAACCGGAAAGACTATGAACGTGCGAGGGAGCACAACTTCCGTGTTCAATCGCCTGGGAAGACTCGGGATCTACCGACGCTTAGGCCTATAACATTCCGTTGATAAGCCGGCTAAGGAAGAATATCACAACCAGAGCAGGCTGGATCACCTTCAACGGCAGCTCGACCAGCTCGTAGGCCAGCAGTACAGGCTGGAGCAGAGCGGAGCCGTCGATCCGCCTTTTACCCCGGCTATCATGGCGTCTCCCTACCCGACCAGGTTCAAGATGCCATCGTGGCGTCTTACGATGGCACCACGGATGCGGACGAGCACCTCGAGAACTACCAAGCGCATATCCTGATTCAAAACACAAATGAGGCCGCCCTTTGTAAGTCTTTTTGCCTAATGCTAACTGGACCTGCCTGGTAATGGTACTGAAGATTAGTTCCCAGATCGATCAGCTGCTTCAGACAACTGGCAGACTCCTTCGCAGCTGCATTCCTGGGGTTCGAAAACCAGGAAGTTAGGAGTGTCCCACTTGTTCGGAATAAAGCAAGGCGAAGCTGAGACACTCAAAAAGTATCTCGAGTGTTTCGATAAAGCCGTGGTGCAAGTCGAGAGTTGCTCGAACGACATCCTGATTCAAGCGTTCCAAGAAGGTGTTAAAGACACCAGGCTCGTCTGGACGCTCGCCTACGACAGGCCGCTCACCTTTGCCCATCTAAGGGGGATCGCCTGGAGACATGCCGAGGCGAATGAGTACGTCAGAGGGCGAGGACTTATGGCCCGAGAACAATATTGGCTTCCCGGAAGGAAGTCGAATAGAATCCAACCTGACTACGGCCGACCAGATAACAGGAAGGCAGTGGCTGCAGACACCAGGACCGAGGCCCCTTCCGGTCCGAGAACACCAGCGGAAAGATTCCGCCAATATACCCCGCTGGTAACAACTATAGAGCACGTCCTGAACCAAGTGTCCGACCGAGGACTGCTCCGGGACCCACCGCCAATTCGAGCAGATCATGCTCAGAGGAACCAGAACGAGTACTGCAACTTCTACAAGGACGTTAGCTATGACACGAAAGACTGCATACAGTTTCGAGATTAGATTGAGCTGTTAATCCTAGATGGCCACTTGAGGGAGTTTGTAGAGAGAATAGCGGTCAACTGAGCCACACCGACCGCTAGACAGAATCTGGGACTGAGGAATCGGCCCAACGAGCCGAGGCAAGAGCACATCGTCCACACCATCTTTGGTGAGACGGCTACTGGTGACACTGCGAGTAACCAGAGAAGTTATGCCCGCGATTCTAGGCGGTTCGCTTGCAGAGAGTACATCAACTGTTAGGATCTATAGGTGCCCTAAGGATAGAAAATCTTAGGGATTTTCTGTAAATATGACATTTTGATATTAATAAGAGGAAATTATTCATGTTTAATAAGTTATGTCCTATTTACTTTCATTTGTTGATTGTATAATTATTTTCAGCAAACATAAAATACTCCTAGGCTGTTGGTAATATATCGAATTACCATATGTATACGGGGTATGCATAGAAGATGTGCTAATTTGATAACAGTCTAAATAAATAGTCCGCAATCAACGGAATAAGATTTGTGGATCTTATTCATGATAAGATTGTAAAGGTTGTCTACTTCCTTGGAGGGATGGTTTGTCTTGACCATCGGATAGGTTCCGAGTAGAAACTTTAATATATACCAGTATTGAGGTATGACATTGGACTGGACCTAAAGTGTTAATTGATTCGGTTTAATAATTCCTTTTATAAAAATCCATGAAACTTTGATTATCATCCTGCATTAATCTTAATCCTGAACTGATTACTTGAGTTCGCATCCATGACTTATGTACTTTGATGCACTAAAGGTGAGACACTGTTAATTCATGGTCAACATACTTGTGTTTTGGGTGCATGACTTATGGATGGAGAAATCAAGATTCATAGATACGGAATCCATAGCTATCTTAATGATAGTAAATGTTATCTACTTAAAGGTATTATTCGGGGATTGAAAGATAGTATAACAAGATTTTGGCCATCGGTTTACTTTGTGTTCTCTGGTGGTTTTCCAATTGTATGGTTTTACAATTGGTGGTTCTTTCAATGGAGAATAATTGAACTTTAAGTTAAAATGATTGAAAAGGTAAAACGGAAAAAGTCCTTAATTCAATCATAGATAACATATGGGGATTAAGCAAGCGATGAATAAATCATGGAAGAAGCACTACGTGAGAGAGCTTTCGTAATACGGTATGTAAACAGGAGTTCAGCTTCAAACTTTTAGTGGAATAATTTTGAAGTTGATAATTGATGGATAATTAATCTGGGATTAATTTTTCACAATTATAGGAGCCTCTTTACATATTTCCATCGAGTCCCTCTATTAGCTCATATAGTTCCACGAAGCGTCTCGGGATTTGTTCCTAATGAGATTGGTAAATTGTAAATGGAATTTTGTAATGTCTATTAAGACATGGTACTCTCTAACATGCAATCCAGAAAGGATTAGACATGTGAAATTTGTAGACAAATGATTTGTCAACATGTGATTGGTTAATTTGAATTTTGAAAATAAGATTGTGTTTGAATTTTGGAAAACAAAATTTTTCTCTCCTAATTAAAAGTGGTGCACGTTTTTTAATTGTATGGAGGGAAGAAGATTTTGTTTCAAAATTATTTAAATATATTCCTAACATTTAATTATTAATTGGTTTAAATAATAGAGATTATTTCATGAATTTTTCTTTCCTAATTAAATAGGTGCATGGTTTTTGTGAGGAAAGAAAATTTGAAATATTTCATTAATTTAAACTAATTAATATGGATAATGTTTATGGAAAATATTTATTCAAATATGTGAATCCTATTTAAATTCGAAAAGGTTTAAAAGAAGTTTGAATCTAGATAGGACTAGGATCTTTTAACTAGTCTAGATTCTTGATTTAAAATTTAAACCACCAATCAAGATTTCTCTCACTTTGTGGCCGAATTTTAAAGGGGATTTTCTCTTGAAAATTATTTTTATGTTCAATGAATCTAGCCCTAAAATCTTTTGGTTCAAGATTTATCCGGAAAATAATTATTAATTATTTTTCAAGTAGGAGATAAATTTTGAAAATGATTGGAATACTATATAAAGGCTAGGAGTTCTTGAAAAACTAATTTTTTGATTTTTTTTTAAAAAGAAAAACGTTTTTTAATAATAAAAAAAATTGTTTTTCTTCCACATCAAAAATTCGGCTTTCTTGTGAGAGAGAAAAAGAAAAAAAATTCCATTGAATCAAAACTGCGAGGAAGGTTAAACCGAGTGATAATTTTTCATAGGAGGTTAACCGGTTCTTGTTTTGTAGTTTTGAAGAAAGAAGTTGGATCAAATTCTCAACGAAGATCATCGGAATTGAGAAGGAGGGATCTAGACTTCGGAAAGTATTACCGGTCGCTTGGATTCATAGAATGTGTGCCCACACACACTCTGAGACGTGGAACTTGAGAATAGTAGAGAAGACACGTTGGTCAAACGCTCTAGCAATTCCGGAATCCAAGAAATAAGGTACGCTTGATCATGAATTAATTTATTGTTATATGCATCATGAGCTTCTTTTCCGGAAACGGCATAAAATTTTTAAAACTTCCGCTGCGCCGTAACTCCAATACCGGATCCGATTTTTCCAACATCAACATGACGGAGCATATCTCCAAAATATGTTGCCAGAACAGTACCCCGATCACCTTCACGGATGACGAGGTGGACAGGCTACTCCACCCTCACAACGATGCACTGATCAGGGAGATCCGAGTAGCCGACAACGTCATCCGCCGTGTCCTAATTGACAAGGAAGCTTGGCGGACATTATGTTCATGGACGCGTTCTTGAGGTTGAGGATCGAGGGGGCTGTTCTAACACCACCCAAACGCCGCTGTACGGGTTCGTTGAAGAGTGCATCTGAGCAGCCATCACCATTCGCCTCCCAATTACGATTGGTGATGGCCCAGAGAGGGTGACCCGGATGGTAGAATTCATCGTCGTAGACTGACCGTCCGTCTACAACGTCATCCTGGGGAGGCCGACCCTCAATGCGTTGAAGGTGGTGGTCTCCACCTACCACCTGGCAATGAATTTCCCCACGGAAAGTGGAGTCGGGGTCTTCCGGGAAACCAGGAAGGGGCCAGAAAATGCTACATGGATGCAGTAAACAAAGTGTGCAGAAAGGCACCTGCCCCGATCACTATGGCAACCATTTTCACAATCGACGAGATCAAGGCCCCCAACGGAGAGGTCAAGCTCCTGAGTGATTTAGATCCTGATCCGGGCGCACCCCATTAAGGATCTGGTCCCCTTCCGGCTGGACCCTGAGCACCCGAAGCGGATGGTGATACTCAGATCCAAGCTCAACCCGAGTACCCGAGCAGAGCTCGAGCAATTTTTCTAGGAGCACAAGGACGTCTTTGCTTGATCCCACGAGGACATGCCTGGAATCGACCTGGCAGTACTGTGTCATCATTTGAGCGTCAACCCAACGCACAAGCCTGTGATCTAGAAAAGAAGAGCCTTCAACTCGGAGAGGTATGAGGCCATCAACGTGGAAGTGAAGAAGCTGCTCGCAGCAGGTTTCATTCGGGAGGTAACATACCCGGATTGGCTGGCCAACGTAGTCCTAGACAAGAATTCCACCGGTAAGTGGCGAGTCTGCATTGACTACATCGACCTGAACAAGGCATGCCCCAAGGACTGCTTCCCGCTTCCTCGAATAAACCAACTTGTTAATGCGACGGCTGGACACATGCTACTTAGTTTCATGGACACATATTTGGGGTACAACCAGATACCTTTGAGCAGATCCGACCAGGCCAAGACGGCATTGACAACTGACCAGGGACTGTACTGTTACCAGGTCATGCCATTCAGCCCCAAAAACGCTGGGGCGACCTACGAGCGGCTAATGAACAAGATATTCACCCCTCTTATCGGGAAGACCATGGAAGTTTATGTGGATGACATGTTGGTGAAGAGCCGACACGCGAGTAACCACATCAAGGACCTTCAAGAGTACTTTAACACCCTGCGGCAGTACAAAATGAAACTTAACCCGGCCAAGTGTGCATTCGGGGTAGAATCATGGAAATTCCTCAGATTCATGGTGAACCACCAGGGGATTGAGATCAACCAGATAAGGGCCCAGGCCGTAGTGGACTTGCAGCCTCTGCGAATGATGAAAGAGATCCAGAGGCTGACCAGGATGGTCGCAGCCCTTTCCAGGTTCGTTTCTAGGTCCACTAACAAGTGTTTCCCTATCTTCCAGGCACTCAAGGGCAAAGGCAAGATCAATTGGGACGACAAGTGTTAAGAAGCCTTCGAGGGCCTTAAAGAGTACCTGGCTAGCCCGCCGCTGCTATCAAAGCCTCTACCTGGGGAAGTGTTGTACGTATACCTAGCCGTCTCCGAGAAGGCCGTTAGCTCCGTGCTGATCCGAGAAAACGATAAGGTTCAGTACCCCGTTTACTATAGCAGTAAGGTGTTCCAAATGGTAGAGGAGAGGTACACCCTCTGGAAAAGTTGGCCCTAGCATTGATTTTATCAGCTCACAAGCTAAGGCCTTACTTTCAAGGACACCCAATCCATGTCCCAACTAGCTACCCGCTCCGCCAAGTCCTACAGAACCCCGAGTTGTTAGGACGGATTGCAAAATGGGCAATAGAGCTTGGAGAATTTGACATCAAGTACACTCTCTGCACCGTGGTCAAAGCGCAAGCCCTGGCTGACTTCGTGGCCGAATTCACGGGTGCTCCTGGACCGACTCTAGAGTACTCGGAGAAGCCGATTGATGCGCCAGCTTAAGACTGCCTGGTAGCCAATAACCCGAGCAGCGAGAGGTAGAAGCTATTCGTCGACGTGTCCTCCGACTCGAGAGGCTCCGGAGCAAGGCTAGTCCTATTAAGCCCGGATAAGTACAAGACTAGCCAAGCATTACGCTTCAATTTCAAGGCATCTAACAATGAAGCGGAGTATGAGGCAGTTATAGCCGGGCTCGGTTTAGTCCGGGAACTTGGAGTACAAGACATCGAGGTTTTTAGCGACTTTATGCTCATCGTCAATCAGGTTACCGAGGAATTTCAGGCAATGGAGGAGCGAATGACGAAGTACCTGGAAAAGGTGAAACCCCTACTCGATCAGTTCAGGAGCCAGCTAGTGACCCGGATACCGCGTTCTGAGAACATCGAGGCGGATGCTCTCGCTCGACTTGCCTCGGGAAATGACATTGAGGGTCTTGTCTCGTTCCCCATAGAACGGATCGACCAACTGAGCATCGAGTAAGAAGAACAGGTCCTCTGTTCCGAGAACGCGACCACTTGGATGGACCCAATTGTCTATTACCTCACAGAGTCCTAGTTGCCCGAGAACCGAGAGGAAGCCCGAAGGATCAAGAACACCTCGGCAAGGTATACTATTATCAATGGGAAATTGTATCGCTGAGGACATTCTGTCCCATACCAATGATGCGTCGGTCCGGCTGAAGCTAAGTACCTGATGAAGGAAATACACAACGGAGTGTGCGGGAACTATTCTAGGGGGAGAGCCTTGTCCTTCAAATGCCTGCGACAGGGGTACTATTGGCCCACCATGGGCAAAGATGCGATGGAGTTTACCAAGAAGTGCCTCAAGTGCCAACAGTTTGCCAAAGCCATCAAATCCCACCCCGAGAAGCTCACCTCGGTGGTATGTGCATGGCCATTCGCCAAATGGGCCCTCGACCTGATCGGATCATTATTAATGGCCCGGTCACAATTTCGGTATTATCTCGTTGCAATAGACTACCTTACGAAATAGGTCGAAGTAGAGCCATTGGCTCAGCAAACTGAGGCTAAGTGTACGAACTTTCTGTGGAAGAACATCATATGCCGGTTCGGGCTCCCCCACACGGTGGTCATGGACAATGGAAGACAACTCGATAACCTAAAATTCGTCGTACTTTGTGAGCAGTTTGGGATAAAGAAAGTGTTTTCCTCCCCCGGGTACCCTCAGAGTAACGAACAGGTTGAAATCGCAAACAAAACCATCAAGGAGAACTTGAAAAAGAACCTTGAAAGGCACAAAGGAGCTTGGGTTGACGAGCTACCTTGAGTACTTTGGGCCTACCGGACAACCAAGTGCACCACAACCGGAGAAACACCCTTTGCTATGGCGTTTGGGGTGGAGGTTGTTATTCCGATTGAAGTAGGATTACCGAGTCTCCGAGTAGAGAACTACGATGAAGAAGACAACGCCGAGTAAATGTTGCCCAAGCTTGATCTAGTTGAAGAATGACGAGAGCAAGCTCTGATCTGAACAGTAGCGTGTGATACGAACCCCGCCAAGACCTGATGCGACCCTAATCAAATTGGTTTCCAAGATCGAATCCTAAATGGCTTTGAATGGAACCACGACCTGATGCCTAACAAGAAGCACAAACCTTGGTATGTGAGGACGCCACAATCAGCTATGGATGGACTAATTGATAAGTCTATGAACGCCACATAATTCTTCGATAAGTTCAAGAAGTTTGTTGAAGAACCAAAGAGAATTAAACTTCTAATTTTCTATGAAAATTGATCTGCCTAAACAGTAGTATTCCGTACATCATATAGGGGTTTCCCCTATGTCAATCTTCAGCTCCTAATTGCCCATCAATTTTGCGCAAGTCAAAACCAAAAAGGAAACACTCAATCTAAAGCAAATAAGGTAAGTTCTCTAAATGGCTGAAAAAAAGCCTTACAGTATTCTAAGAAAAAGGAAACTAGACAACAATTCGGTCAATAACTGATTGTTGTCGCCACTTGTCGCCTTAAAACGGGAAAGTACCCAAAACGGGAAAGTAGTAGCTAGCGATTTTGCAACATGATTACTCGGCCCTTTCTAGTACTTGAATGACGCATTTGTTGGGCTAGCTGTCACATGTAATTCCCTCAATGGGCCTCCACGCAATAACTTAAGGCCAAGTTGCTTGAATCAGCCCAATAAGTGCGTCTTTGAATTTCTTCGCGCGAGCAACTAAGATGTATAAGGACTTGAAAGAGTATTTTTGGTGGAACAAGATGAAGAACGACGTGGCTGAATTTGTGAGTAAATGCCTAACCTGTCAGAAAGTTAAGGCGGAACACAAGCGACCCTCTAACAGTCTCCAAGGTCATATCTTATAACTTTCATTCTTATCATATCCTCCCACTAATTGGAGGTTGGTACAACACTTAATCCTATCTTTTATTTGTCTCATTCTTATTAATTGTGACAATGTGTAGATTTACATGTCACTATGCATCTATTATTATGGTGTACATATCTGTGAGGCATGCTATCATGTCGATGCAAGAGGAATTATGCACATCAATTACTTTATCAAAACAATACGTATAATTCATATGCTCATCACATCATCAAGTCAAGTCATAGCGAATGTAGAGCATCAATAAAGAAAACATTTTGTTCCATATTGTAGGTGAGATTTGTACTTACTTGTCTTATGTGCTTAAACTTTCGGAGTTGTATCTCCTACTTTGTAAATTTGAGAAATTATCCAGATTTAATAATATCTCATTATTAGATAGAATTATAGTTATATTACTTTATTTAATTATTGAATTATTTTATAAACTATAGTGAACTTAATTTATTTATATCATAAGTAACCTTAATAATTTATAATAATTTATTCTTATTAATTATTAAATATTAAAATAATTTTCTATTATTATTTAATTACTTTAACTTAATTACTTATTTTGATTAATTAATTAATCAAAATTAATTGATTAACTACTTAATTAAGTAATTGTTAATTATTACTTTATTTAATTGAGTAATTATAATTAAATTACGTAATTTTAATTGACTTATTATCTTGTTAATAATTTACTTATGTTATTTAAATATTCTATCTCATGTACTAATTATTAATTATTAATTCTAATATTAATAATTAATAATTTAATTAATCTAATAATTAATGTTTGATTAATCTCTAATTAATCATCCATAGTTATTTTGATGATTATAATAATATTAATGCTTAATAATTAATTAATCTCTAATTAATTATGTGTTACAATTATGTAGTTATTCAACATAATAATCTTGATTATCACATACTAACTCTTATAATTAATTAATTAATTAATTATCAATCAATTAATTAATTAATTAATTAATTTCTTTATTAATCACATTTGGTTATTATTAATTAATTAATTAATTAATCAATCAATCAATCAAGGTGACATGGATTCACCTAAGGGTATATTTCTCTATTATTATTGGGCTAGTCCAATCCCCTTAGTTATATTCATTTAGTTGGGTTAAGGTAATCCCTTGGTATATGCTAAGTAACTTTCTAGTATACTCTATCTAAGCCCATTAAAACTTGTGATTTAATTCTATGAAATTAAGGGTTTTCATATTATTTGGTCATGCAATTAAAATCAACTCATTTCATAACTAGATATATTCATATGTTATGACTTACCATTAGGTCACATTTTAAATGTTTAATCGTTTTATTGGTGTAGGATTTTAACTTGTAAGATTTATTTAGATTTGAATATAATTCCGTTTGAGATACTTGATAACTTGTTAGAAAGCTTGAAATATCTAGTTTCTGTCTTTATAATTTGTTTTCTCAAATTTCAAGCATTTCAAATATTAATGTGGACGTTTTCCTAAGTGTCTTATGGTAAAATCTCGGATTACTAGATTACAATACAATTTTAAGGGATTTATTAAAATTTATCTACATATCCATTTTAAACACATGGTATCTCATTTTGAAGCTTAAGATGTCTATTTTATAGTGGTAAAGTTATTTACTTTAGTACTTGAGCATTTCATATCATAAACATAGGTTTTGTCACTGTTGGTCCCATATTTGTACCACAAGTCCAGATTCATGGGTATGATTAGAAAATCCATAACAATTTACTTACACGTCCAAATTTGACAAAAGATATGTCATTGGAAAGCTTATAATGTCTATTTTGTATGATAAAAACAGTGTTATAAAAAGTTATGATTTGCTAACTCAAAATTTACAAAACCCGTGACTAGTACAGGTTTCCAACAAGGATTTTTGGTTTGTAGTCCAAATTTTTAAAATTCACCAAAAATTGCACATTTATCCGTTCAAGGCGTATAATACCTTGTTGGAAAGATTAAAGAATCTACTTTTTAGTTCTAGAACTTATAATCCAAAATTTTGAGTCCAAAGGGTTCGGAGTACAATAAACCCGTGACTATGCTGTCTCTTGGAGGTTAATTTTCTCTCTAGTTTTGTGTCACAAATTTAAATGCACATAACTTTAGACATATAAAAGCAAATCAAGTGATTCCAAAATCTAAAATGAAGCTTATCCTCTGTAGAATCTTAATATATAATTTATTTTTCATACCAAAGTTTTTAATGTATGCTATATTACCACAACAACTGTAAACTTCAACAAGGTTCATAGATCTTACCGAAATGTTCCGAAGATCCTTTAAGATCTTGAACCTTCCAAGTTCTTTTCAAAACTTTTTCCTAAATAAGAAGAAGTCTAACATTAAGATCATAACTAGACATCATGCTTTAGTTATCTAAAAAGACTAAAACACGAAGAATACCACTAGGTTACCTCTAGTAAAACGTCCTCTAACTCCGTTTCTCACTTCTTCGATCTTGGTGACGGGGTTGCTTAGAGCTTGAAAATGGTAGGAGGCGCGGCTTCAGGGGTGTTGGAGATGGAGAATAGAATTGGTGATTCTTCTTTTTGTTTTGAGCTTGGTAGTGGCTAGAGAGTTAGGGTTTGTGAGCTTAACTTGTGTGAGAGCAAAATGAAGTATTAGGGGCTAATTTTCAGCCAACTTTTACCTTAAGGGGAGCTGTCTTTTGAGGGGTAAAATGGGGAATTTTTGGCTGAATCAACCCTTGTATTGCTGCCACCTTTGGGAGGGGTTTTGAAGGAAAATTTGGTTCAACAAGGTGGAGACAAGGGGTTACTTTCACTTGTCTCTTTCTTGAGTCAACTTGCCAAAATAAACCATGCCATCTCTTACTTGTGCATGCATACACCACTTTCTTCTTTTCTCATTTGTTTACATTTACCCTTGCTTTGAGACTCAAAAACCGATCCCCCCTTGCTCTAGTCAATTTTATTTTGTTTTTCTTTCTTTCAATTTCCACCATTGATCCAAAGTTATCATCTTTATTCTTATCCATTAGATCTTCCATCACACCTATCCTTACCCTAACTTCTCATTGGTCATTTATTATCCAAGGTTTGGCCATTGATTTACCTAGGATTCTCTAGCAATAAATCTACATCATTGATTTCAAATCAAGCACAATTCTTGATCAATATTCCACCTTTGGATTTCCTAAAAGTAAATACTAATAATTCATCTTCTATCTATGTGACACATTAATTCCCAATCATACTCCAAAGCTTAATTATTGGTATGATCAAAATAAATACGAAGATCATTAAATCGACCTACTAATAAAAATCGAGGTTCTTCTCAAATTTTAACATTATCCCTCTAATATGACATAATAAATTTTTCGTATAAATTTATATGTTGTTCAACTCATCTTTTATGATCATTAAATTGACCTACTAATAAAAATCGGGGTTCTTATCAAACTTTAACATTATCCCTCTAATATGACATAATAAATTTTTCGTATAAATTTATATGTCGTTCAACTCATCTTTTATGTATTTAAAATTTCTCATTTAAATAGAGAAATTCAATATTGTTAAATTATTGATATCATCACACCGATGATACATATACTATCATTCATGATCTCGAAATTTAATATTCATTAAAACAATTAATTAGAAGTATATTAATGAAGAAAATCCATAATGATAATTCATGAATTAAGCTTATGAATTTGTAGGGCATCACAGGCTGCTCCGGCTCATCGATAACAACTATATCATCGGGTACACGAGCAGTTCCAGTAACCTCGCCCTCCTCAGCTTCTCGACCTCCAGCCTCTTCGGCGGCGGTCTCGCCAGACACCTCCGGCACGAATGACCAGTCCACCTTGGTCACGGTCGGGTTGGACATGGTAAATTCAGCCTTCATGTCCCGCATACCCTCCTTGTATTCGACGATCAGGTGGGAGTTGAAGTCGTCCGATTGAAGGAAATCCTCCACTGCCTGTCTCCGAGCATCTTCGAGGGTGGCGGGCAGAGCAACCTCAAGGTAACAAGTGTGCTCTACCCGAGCCGTGGCAAGATCAGCCTTGGCCTTCCTTAGAGCCTCCTCCATGTTGCACCGAGCAGTCTCGGCATTGGAGGCATCCCTTTCGGCATTCCTGGCCCAATCCTCAGCAGACCTTGCCCCATCCTCGGCCAACCGTGCCCTGTCCTCAGCATTGTTCTCAGCGTCCTTCACCTTGTTCTCGGCGTGCCTCGCACTCCGAGCCTCGGATTCCACCTTTTTTATCGCATCCTTCATACGGTTGACATGTCCCCTTGCCGCCGCACTCCCCAAGAAGGCCAGACATAAGGCCTAACAATGAAAGATCAGTAAGATGGGTATGTAAATGAATACCCGAAAAAGATCAAGACAGTTAGAAATTGCTTACCTCGATCAGCTTGTCGGCACAGTCGCCAAAGGCTATGACCGGGTCAGAAAGCTTGGATGACTCGGCTACCTCGAGAGTCAGCTTGTCCCCGAACTTCAAAACAAGCGCCTTATGAGCCGAGGATCCCCGTTTAGCCAACTCGTCCCCAGATGACTGGACAACGTCACAAGGCCTCATCTCCTCCCGGTGACCTCGTGGAGTAGGCGATCCGCCAGCTGGCCGGTCCTCCCTTGGGCGACTCGAACGGGCCTCGGAGCGGTCGGATGGTCTCGTAACCGGAGTAGCCAAGGGAGCCGCGACCTTGCTCGGCGGAGCTGGAGTTGAAGCCCCGCCCTTGCCTTTGCCATGGTCGCCGATCTTGGCCATCTTCCTCAGCCAGGCCACCATATCCTCGTCGCTCGGGCGCTTGTTTCCACGTTGCTCTCTGTCGGCCATCGATTCTGCAAATAAAATCAAGTCTGTTAGTGCTCAGTTAGCCAGACTAAATGAAGACTTAATAAATGAGACGACCTTCGATCCGAAGGCCCTAAGTAGGGTAGAGTCGCTGAATCACCAGGTCAATGTCCTCGTTGGCAACCCGCGGACCCCAAGTCCCAGGGGGCAGGTGGCCGGACTGCTGGTCATGGACTGTAGCTACCAGCACCCCTCGCAGAACTCCGAAGCGATTGGACAAGGTCGCGACTTCAGCAGCAACGCTTGTCCGGGAGTGACAATGGATGGCTGGTTCCGACATGCGAGCGATCGTGACCTTCCCAGGTTGGGAGGTCCTCGGTTGGTGGCTGGATGTTGACGAGGAGCCGAGCTAATTGTGCTCTTCTAGGCTTGCCGGAGATAGCAGCCTATGTTGGCTCCACCCGAGATCCGACAGTTCCTGAAGTGTATCTACCTTCGCCAGAGTAAACTTAGGTACGTGTGGTGCCCGGGTCCATATGTAGCCCCTCCTGAACATGATAAGAATCCTTTCAGATGAAGGAACTTCGTTGCATGGAAGATAACCATGCAGCCACCGACCACCTGCATAGAACCAAATGTGCTTGAACTGCTTGTCCGAGTACGGGCACCCTGTGATGAATGCCCCCTTGAAGCCCTAAAAGTAGTAGAACCCCGAGGACGCTGGGGCCAACTTCATCCAGTATAGATTCTGGAAAGCCCTAAACGGTAACTCGGCAGCGAAGTGCTTGGTCCAGAGGATGAAGTAGCCGACTAGGACGCGGTAGGCATTGGCGTTCAGCTAAATTGGGGCTTCATTGAGCCTGGTGAGTGCCCTCCTCAAGTAGGGGTGGAAGGGCAGGCGTATTCCTGCTCGGAAATACTCTACTGACAATGCTATAAAGCCGGGAGGTGTACGAGAAGGGAGATCGTCCTCTTCAGGAACCATCAAGTCCACCTCGTCCAGGATGTGAAACTCCTCCCGAAGTGCGGCCAGGTACCGCGGAGTGACGACGGAGGTTAAGTAGTCCACCGAATACACAGGTCGACCACCGGCCAGGCCCACCATTTCCACGTCAGCTCTGCGGTATACTCGCTAGTCGTTGACACGTATTGGCCGGCCACGGTCACGCTGGCTGGCTTGGATGGGCTCCCCGGACGGAGCAGTGCTTTCGGAGTCTTGTGAATCTTCATGATCGGATGTGCTGGCTTTGCAGGTTGTCCTCTCGGACGCATCCCCTCCCTCGGCCGTGAGGTTGACCACTGGAGTCGGCTGTACTCGAGCAGCCCCATTTAGCTCCTCAACAAACCTCCGGTCTGGTCGTGTACCCGGACCTACCTGCAAAATCTCTTCCAAACGAGCAGCCGCTTCTCGGCTGCTCGGGGAAAGAACATCTGAAAGACCTGATAATTGGTCAGGTGTTCGGCCCCTCGGGGCTACTGTTGTTCCCGTCGATGACGAGCTCGTGCTTGGAAGTGGACTCGAGATGTCTGCGTTCTCGGACATGCTGTTGTTTTCGGAGTCTGATATGTCACTCATACTAAAATAGAATTCTTTACCTTCTTGGATGTTCTCGGAGTGGTTCCCTGAAACAGCTTCACTCGGCAGCCTTCGGCAACTATTAACAGACAACTTGATTTCTTCGTGAATTGTGAAGAGAAATGAAAGACCCCCTCCTATTTATAGGCGAAGACCCTACAATAAATGCTAGCGCGGGTTTCAACGAGACGATTTGGCTTCCCCACCAATCCCGTCCTTTTCAAATTTTGAAATTTGAAGTGTCAGTTTGCCTTCCCACCAATCGCGGCGCGACACGTGGCAATAACTGACACGTGGCGTCAGGACGGGTAGGCCTCCCCGAGAACCTGACCAGGTCATGACAGCTGATTACGCCACGACGGCAAGAATAAATGCCGAGCAGCAAATGACCAGACGAGGGGTTCGATCACTTTGGCATCGCGAGTACACGGAGCATCCTTGACCAAATCTGTCTAGAGATGCTGGAGGGCTTTTGTTGATGTCGTATTCTACTCCGACCACAAAGTACCACTTCCGATTGTACCCCAGTCACGCGTATTCGAGAATATCCGTTCACTCGGATCGAACGCTTGTAACCTGACCCGATCCGACCAGAGCAGGTTCTCGGGATACACAAGCTACCCAACCAGATTTTGTCTTCTTGCCAGGACGAATCGTGTACCCAGGCTAGGCCGTGCTCCGAGCACCCTACCTCGTTGGATATACCCACCACTGGTAGAGGTCCCCCGGGACCCCACTCCTATCACCTAACATCTAGCACAAGTCATGTCACTGTACCCATCAACAACAGACTTCGCCCACCTACCGCTACACCACGTCACATCGCCATCCCCCGCGACCTGCTCTGACAGGGGCTACCCCTGCTAGCATCGGCGGCACGCCACCTTAGCGTCTTCTGTACCTAACCAAGGACACGTGGCATCAGTCCATTGGACCCATAGCAGCTGCAAGCCAAAGGCCTACTCGCCCCCTGGGTACTCTAGGTAGTCGACCCGACTGGGTCGCCCCGAGCACCCTGACCCGCGAAAAACGCCTATAAATAGAGGATAAATCCACAAATTCAGGTATGTTCATTTTTCCTTGCCAAAGCTCTGCCTCTCCCTTCGCTTATCAGTTCCTTGACTAACTTAAGGATCGGAGTGTCCACGGCAGACACTACACCAGTGTCCCCATCATTCCGAGGTGCTTTCCTCTTGCAGGTGATCGAAGGTGGAACGACTGGCCAGTCCCGACCAGACGACCCGACCACATTGGGTGTTGCTGCCAGAGGCATTTTCAACATCAACATACTAAAAAGTAAAAAATTAAAAATTTAAAGAAATTAAAAAAAAAATCGATGAGCGCACTACCCTTCTCACCTCTCTAGCCCTTCCTCTCATCGATTGACAAACCCCCCTGCGAGACCCTTCCTTCCTGCTAGACGACGAGTCCCCCCATGACCGAGGTGCCCCCGGCACAACCCAGGCCCTCCTTCCCCCAAACAACAAGCGCCACCCCCCCCCAAAGACCCCCATGATAAGCCCTTATTCACGCGTCACTATCGGAAAAAATTTAAAATGTTAAATAAGGCATTTATGTAAGTACACTCTCACCTGCAACATGAATTAAAGAATTTAGAAGTATATATTTTGATGTTGATGATGATATTATAATGTTTTTTTTTAATACATCTCTTATGATAACATATTGATGAAAAGTGTATATATATAAATGTATGTATGTATGTATATGTATTTTTATGTTTTAAAATAGTGTTGTATACCATTGATGATAATGTTGTCACCGTTGATTAGGGATTAGCGCGCTATGACGGTACAACACTTGGCCCAATATATGACGATTTTGAAAGTTAAAAAAGTTTTTCAAAGATGTTCTTATTTATGATGATAATATATGATGATGAAAAAAAATATATACTATTTATATTGTGAGATTTATACTATTTATAAGTTAATTCATGTTGCAGATAAAGGAAATGGTAAGATGTAGCATTGGAGGAGCTTGAAGCGGAAGTGAGACGATGTGTGTCAGCAAAACGAGAGGAACGATCATGGAATGAACAATTTTAATTTCGTATAAATTTTTGAGACATTAGTTTATAATTATTTTGATTGGATAATATGGACGTCAATTTTATTTTATAAAATGGTTTTAAAATTTTATATTAATTATGAAGGTTATTTTGATAAAGTTTTTTTTTTAATTTCTAGAATTTTCTAAAATTATCTAAAGAAAGTTTCTGATAATTCAAGATTTTTATTTCAAGTTTATTATTTTCGCAATTTTATAAGAGATGAATGTTAAAAATTGAAGTCAACTATTATGGTCTGTGAGGGGTCGTTACACCCAGTCCCTCCCACCATCCCACGCTTGATTTTGTGTACCCCCCTAATGACACCAGCGATGACCCTTCAAGCCACGCCGGATTTGTGTACCCTTCCCCTTCGACCCCAGCAACGAGTCCCCCCCAACCCTGTGCTAGATCTATACACACCCACCTGCGGCTACCTGGTCACCCAAAAACCGGCAATAAGCCCCCCCAATCACCTTTGCGAACAAGTTTTTTTCTTTCTTCTGTTTTTAATGAGTTATCACATAAAACCAGTCCCATATTAAACCTAATCTACTTGCGCCTTCAGGATCATTAATTTTTGATCATATGGCTGTAAAAATGAGCTTTACGGTAGGGCTCCTCAGAAAGACTCTACCGCAGTTGCTACCTTCGATTAAAATTGAGTTGAGTTTTAACAATATATGTTTCATTTTACCCAAAAAAATAAAAAAAACCACTTTGAGTGAAAAAAAATATAAAAAACTTGAAATACATTCAAGAAAAAAATTAATAACATGGATCATGCTTCGTTTCTTTTGAAATTCTATACAATTCTTTAATAATAATAATAATAAAAAGAAATATCTCATTTTATTTGAAATAACAAAATTATGGATTTTAGGGCCCATTTGGGGGAAATATTTGAGACAAAGTTTTTGAGATATTTGGATTGAAGTTGAGATGGGTTTTGAATATGTGTGTTTGGTTGAAAAAAACTGTTTGAAGTGGAAACATATAAAAACTTAAATTGCGTTTTGAAAAAAAATATCAATATGGATCTTATTTCGTTTCTCTTAAAATTCTATACAATATATATATATGAATAAAATCATCTCACTTGGAATTAAAATAAAAAAATTATGGATTTTTAAAATTTAAAGACCCATTTAAGGGATATCTGAAAATGATGCTTTGAAGGTTATGTTGGAATTGTGTGTTTGGAGATAAAATTTTAAAAAAGTTTTGTGATATAAAAATAGTACAAAAATTTGATATGTGTTTGAAAAAAAAAAAACAAAATGGATCTTGTCTTGTTTGTTTTATCGTTACGAGTATTTTGACATAAATTTATCTTATTTCGATTTAAAATGAAAAAGTTATGGACTTTTAAAGTTTGAGTTTTTTGAAAATTGAAGAGGAAAAAAAGTTTGAATTAGAGTTGTGATTTTGAAATCTAAACGGCGCCCCAAACGGGCCCTAAATTTACTGTAGACATCTAGAGATGTGAATAGTGATAAATAATTTTGAGTTGAAGAAAAAAAAATTGAATTCCAAAAACCTCTCGCTAACGGCCCCTTAAAATTTGAGTTTGTAAAAGATATTTGGAGATGTGAATATTGACATAGGTTTATTTTTGAGGAAAATGATTAAAAAAATAGCATTTTTGTTTTGAAAAAATTATTTTCAGTAGCTCCCTTAAACGAACCAAAATTTTTATTTTCATATTTAGGTTTTTTAATTTTCATGAAAAAAGGGAAGCATCTTCAACAGCAAGAAGAGAAGAAGAGAAAAGGGAGACGAGTTGGAAGACATTCGTGAGTTTTTTTTTTTTTTTTTTAATGCTTTAACTTTTAATTTGCAAATATTTTCTTATCTTTATGGTTATGTTTATGTTTTATTGTGTAGTGCGTTGGTTTTAGGATTAATTTAGCATAATCAAGAAACTTTACTTATTTTAGTTTCTAATTTAATTTGTGTTTATCTAATTTTTGTTAAGTGATTGTTCTATGGGTGTTTAATTTTTAGCTACCATTTCATTGTTTAGGAAATCATAATTAAATTGAGAAATTGATTTACGTGTTAGGTCAAGGATAGAGTAACATAATTGCTAGTACGATAGTATGATACGAATATACCTACTATAAATATGTAGCCATTAGAGAGAACCTAAAGCCTAACGAATTCTCATTAATTGGCACTCATAGGAATACATTATACCTTTTTAAGAGTGAATAGTTCTACTTGACTACCCCCATTAATGCCAACCATTACTCTTTGATCGTCCTGATCCCTTAGAGAGGGCCTATGTGTAAATCAGGACCTATCCTTGCGGAAAAGCCCTTCTATTGAGCAGCTTTTCTCTGTATGCACGAGTATTCAATGCAGTTATGTTGGTTAGGTGAAGACTGATGTATAATCTAAGGTAGCGGACGATCATGCAGAGAGCCCCAATCTCCTAGAGCGGGGGAGGCAACCGGCTAAGCTCGCTCCTTCCAAGGGCTCCTCAGGACATTCTCCTTTCTGGATCTTTTACGACCAGGAGAAGATATTCTAAAATGTGTAGGTGTAAGATGTACTCCTTAAATACTATTGAGCTAGACCTTTCAGTTTCCGATGCATGGTCAGATTTCCACACCGGAATTCAATCAGCCAGCTCAACCATAGGTAGAGGAGCTTCAAGAAGTGTAGGGAACTACAGCCCCGTTGTTAACAGAACTACTTTCCGTTGTAATAGAATCCTTCACCACTCCATTAGTGGCTCGGCTTGGTCTCGCTCCCTTCACCCGCCTATCATATCGGCTCGGCTTCGTCCTAGAAGCTACTGCTTCCGCCTCTCTAGGCTTCGCTATCGCTCATGACTGGTATATGGATCTCTCTGTGTAGTGGTCAGCCTTCTAGAAGCTTCACCAGAAGCGACTAGTCACTTCCCGAATGCCTCTTTACTTTAGTATGGTCTAGTCTTTCAAAAATGGAATGATCACTAAAACCTTCGGCACATCTCAACAACTTGAAGGTATGGCTGAGTGGCTTAAGGCATTGGTTTGCCAAATCGACATACAATCTTTCTTGTATCATGGGTTCGAATCCCATTTCCTCTGGCAATAAGCCTACCTTTGAAAGGAGCCAGGAAAGCAAGCCTTTAAGCTAGAAGTGCCATTGTACCAGCGGAAATCTACCAGTACCCCGTTGAAGTGAAATCTGCTTCAGCATCATCAACAGACGCAGAAGAAATGGACAAAATGTTATTTGTGGACAGAAAGGCACTGGCCCCCATTCTCCCCCCGCCCCACTAGGATTTTTCTTTCCTTATCTACGTGCACACTGCATCAGCACTGGCGAAAAGGAGGTCGGCTTTACTGAAGAAGAAGGGGCGGGCCGGGTGCTTGTGGGCCCCCTCTGAGCAAGTGCTTGTTGGACTCCCACCCTCGTTTCCCGAGAGGGGGCCGGGCTGTCTTTCCCCAGCAGCCAGCTAGTGGCGGCAGAAAACGAACTCGGGTGGGCTCCGCGCGGTTCGCCTTAGATAAGTTAGAAAAATCTTGGCGATCACTCGACAAGGTAACAGAGTTAGGCATAAATTGGATGGCCTTTTGGATTGGCTAGGTGAGATTGGGTCTCTAACACTTTGTTTCCATCCTTTTTTTTTTTTAATTATTTATTTATTTTATTTAATTCCTTTGTTTGTGTTTTGTTAATCTAGTTTATATTCTTTATTTTAATTAGCATTTTTCTTCTTTTCTTGGAATTGATCGTTCTAATAGTTTCAAAGTTAACAAATTTTGGTACTTAATTAAAATTAAATGCAGACAATCCAATTTATCAATTTATAACTATTCCGACTCATTTATTTGTGAGTAGAGATTTTCCGCAACACCCTACTAACCGACCGGAGACCGCAACATCTACTACCTTGACATGTCGTACTTGTCGAATCAACTAGGCTCCATCAACAAAGGTCATTTTTGATTAAATAATAATTTAGATATTTGTTAATAAAAAAAATAAAAAATCTGAGTAAAATTGCCAAAAAGGAAAGTTACAAAAAAAAAAAAAAAAAAAAAAAGACAAAACCACAAAATAACTTTAACTAAGATTTTGAAAAGTAGAAAAACGATTGTGATCTAACCGTTGGTGATGGTGGCACGGTGCGAAGGTTATATGAAGCCTTCATTTGTACCCAATCAAAAGTTTGGAATTCGGTTTATGCATGACACATTAGACTATGTGCTCAATGAGTCTATGAGCCGTGGCCTCTTGAATCCTTACCATTCACCTGTGGTTCTAGTAAACTTATGTATTAACATTGAGTAGGGATGTTTATACGCAACTAATTCATTTTTGTATTAAAAAAAAAAAACTACACAAGGATTAACACTTGATAGGTTGGAGTTTAAATATTTAAGTAAAAATTGATTGATTTTTAAAAAATTAATTAAAAAAACTTATTAATTTTTTAGATAAAGATAAAAATAAGTGGAAAAAAAAAATTTTTTTTTTTGGGTCTAAGTTTGGTTTACTAAACATCCAGTTTAATTAATGCAAGTGATTCCCAGGTTTAGCAAAAAAAAAAAAAAAGTAAGTGATTCGCTTTTGGAATGGTCAAACATTATCACTGTTTGGGAGACATATCCATACACCATCATCAATTATTGTTTTTGTTTTTTTGGGTATTTAGAAATGAATAATATAAGTACATATCAGAGGGCAAAATGATACACACACACACACACACACACATTAAGATATCTCGCATTACAATTGGATTTCTGTGGACAGCATTGAATACATCTAATCAGTGTTGGACCGTAATTAGTTGTCGTCATAAATCCGCACAGAAAATGATTTTAGCACGCTCCAGATCTATCATTTTCACTTTCATCGTCTTTGCTTGCTATGGGGTAGCTCACGGGGAGTCAGGTCTCTCCGATCTACCTATCACGGACCCCGCAGAAGGTATTTTTCCTTTATTCCTAAAGTTTTCCTCTTCCAATTTTTCTTTTGAGAAGTGCATTGTGAATTCGTGTTTGTTTTGAAGACGCTAATTTAGAGCTTTTATCTTTTATTTCAATTTTCAATTTATTATTATTATTATTATTTTTAAAGATCTGTTCTGTCTTGGTGTTTATGGTTGTTGTTTAAGTAGACTCAAATGCTGGAAACTTTCCTCTTGTTCTCCTTAGGAGAGCGTTGAGCAAAACGGCCTGACTTATACGCCTTTCTAGATGGTAGATTCTGTATGTGTATGGCTCTTACATAGTTAGCAGAGTTTGGTTTGCTATATATCGCACAGATTATAATAGCGGTCTTATTGCGGGTCTTACTTTTGATGCTTCCATCGATGGTTCTGGATATAGAACAAATAGATTCGGGAATATGTGGTTTTCTGTGCTTGGATCTATTCTTTTTGCCGAGAATTTTGGATCTGTTCTTTTATTCCTTCGGAATTTTGCGCAGAATGTTTAGCTTTGAAAAAAAAATAAAAATAAAAAATAAAAAAGAGAGAAATTCATAGAATCTCTTTAGCTGTAAATTTACCCCCTCCCCCTTTTTTTTCACTGTATACATAATTTTATGTATTTCTTTGATGCTTGAAATAGTCTTTGAATGTTGATCTGATTGGCGCAGAGAGAGCTCTGATTTCTATCTTTGCTCAATGGAACATCAAAGCTAATTCGGCGCAGTGGAACTTTAGTGGGAAGCCCTGCAGTGGTGCGGCGACAGACTCCACCAGCTTTGACGATAGCGGATACAACCCCTTCATCAAATGCGATTGCACCTACAACAACCACTCTCTTTGTCACATTACACACCTGTAAGCACGGTCCAAGTCATACAATTTTTTCCTTAACTTTAAGTTAAATCAATATTTTTTAAACTAAATTAATCATGTAACAGCAGGATAACCTAAAGAAATAATTCTATAAAATGTCTATTTCTAGATCACCGTTTTGAAATATGTCTGATTTTTTAATAATATTGCGCAAATGTCTATTTTTTTCTTAAAAAAAAAAAAACACAACCACTTGTAGTACATATTTTGTCATTTTACTATATTTAACATTATTTTTCTCTCATTATATTTCATATATTTTTTATTTTTTATTTTTTAATTATTGTTGTATCTTTATTTTAATGACTAGTTTTTTGTATTATAATGACTGCTTGTTAGTATTTACTATGTTTTAAGAAAACTACTATATATATCAACAGAACATATGAAGTATCCTATAAGTTACAATTTTCCTTAAAAAAAAAGGTACAAAAGTTTGGAATTAGAAAATTCTACGGGGAGCTGTACAAGAAAAAAATAAGTGCAAAGTTATAACTTAAAATTAAAAAATAAAAAGAAGAAGCCAAGTGGAGTAGTTGAGTCCATGAGATGTAACGATTCATATCTTCCTTTGGTATAATATTGTCCGTTTTGGATCTCTGTTTGTATGGTTTTGTTTTTGGACTCACCCCTAAAGACCTCATTCTATTAATAGGTGATCTCTTTACTTATGAACCATCATATATATTCATTCCCAAGTGATGTGAGACTGTATAGCTTACCCTTTTCCTTCTAACGATTGATGACTGTCACAATCACCCCTCCTTTTGAGGCCCAACATTTTCGTTGGCCACACTTCTGGTTGTGTATAGGCTTTGATATAATTTGTAATGACCCAAGCCTCCCTTTGGTATGATATTGTTCGCTTCAGGCTTCGTGTCCGCACGGTTTTGCTTTTGAACTCATCCCAAAATGCCTTATACCACTAAGCGGTGGTCTCTTTATTTATAAACTATCACATATATCTATTCCCAAACGATGTGAGACCGCACAATTTACCATTTTTCTTCTAGCGATTGATGACTGTCACATGAGGGCTCAGTTCCTTTAGGCCTTAAATGGCTTTATTGGAATACAATTTTTTTCTTTTTTCCTTTTTTATTTATTTATTTTATTTTTATTAAAAAAAAAAACTTTAGAAAATTCTAAAGTGAGGCTAAACAAGAAAAAAAAAATGAGAGTAAAATTATAATCTTTTTGAAGATAAATTTCATTTTTCCTCCCAAATTTCAATTTGTAATATTTTTTGCCTTCCCAAATTTTGAAAATGTTTGAGAATTTATCGTCTCAGTTAAATTTTTAACGGAAAAACATACATGACACTCGTTGGCAGCATGTGTTTAGGATATTAATTATGATAAAATGGTTTTTTTTTCTTTTCATAAAAAAGAAGCCTAGTGGAGTAGTTTTATATATTTATTTTTGATACACAAGGAAAATAGCATAAGCATAACCCACTGACAAATCGACCACAAAGAACCTTCAAGAAAATGAACAAGGTGGACCGCCTAGTGGTGTTGTTGGGTCTGTGGGGACAGTCCCCTTAGGCCTTAGCTGGCTCTGTTGAAATACGACTTTTTTTTTTCCCCTATTTTTTTAGACAAACTTTGTCATGTTTACTTTTTCCTCATGAACTTTTTTATTTTTTATTTTTATTTTGCAGGAAAGTACGTGCAATGGATATTTTTGGTGCGATCCCAAAAGAGCTGTGGACTTTGAAGTGGCTCACCAATCTGTATGCTTTCCATTCTGAAGAGCTGTGTTTATATTTTGTTTTGGATAAATTCTATTATTGTTGTTCTTTAACTTTATAATCTATATGATAAAATTAGATATGAAATGAACGTTAAGCTTTTTGGTCAATAATTTGTTCAAAATTTTGTATTTTTTTCATACATCTTCACAACAAAAAAAACTTCAAAGCCTACATAGTATGATACAAACACTAAAAAATGCATTCTTTCATTTTCTAATTCCCGAACATATTATGTTACACATTCCCACGTCCTATAATTCTTGCTTGGTTTGTTTAAATTTTGATATTTAATTAATAAGTGATTGAAATAAAAAAGACCTAATAGATTACTTATTATTGACAGGCCAAACAAGAAAATAGACAAAGAAGAAGAAAAAATAGGAAATTCAATATAAAAATTTAAGAGTAACCGATCGATCAAATCCAATCCAAACTGACTACAAATGGATTGGATTGGATTAAATGTTAGATTATTAATAGATTGGATTGGATGGGATTTTCAAAAACCGACCTTTGATTAGATCGAAATGTGTTCGACTAAAATAGGACAGACCCTATCTTTTCCCCAAGTGCGAATTGGATTACAATCCCTTCCGGAGAAAAATCCACTAGAAGATATTCTTAAATTCTATAAAAGCAGATAATACAAGTCTATTATAATAGTAGGCGAAACACTGTGGAGATTGGACAGATAATGAGGCCAATAATCAGTAAGCCTGCAACCACAAATATTGTTTGTGGCAACTAAAAAACCCAAACAATCCAACGTGTTAATAAACAACTGTTTCAGAAACAACAATGGCGATCATCAGTACTAATTAACATTTTGTTTATGCTGTCAAAAACATTTTAAATCAATATCCTACACGTGCTGTTGTTCTAGTTCTCCAGTATGGTCAGATGATACTTCACACAGTATATCGCATCCTCTGACAGTACTTGTTTGTTTTGTTGCAGGAATTTAGCCCAGAATAACTTGGCAGGTCCTATATCTCCATCCATTGGCAATCTAACAAATATGCAACACCTGTAAGCCACCTTTTATGCCAATTTATATATAATCCCAACTTTTAGTTTGAATTTACATATCCATGCTGTTTGAAGGGTTAGTTTCTTTATAATTTTTTTTCCCACTCATATTTTCACGTGGTTTTTTCTCCCTCTATTTTTGTCATAGTGAACTTGGCTCGAATGCACTGTCAGGGAAGATACCAAAGGAAATGGGACAACTTACCGAGTTAAAATCACTGTAAGTGATTTTTCTTTTTCCAGCACATTTGAAGTTATCATTGTCTGTATCCGAGAGAAAAAGAAAAATGTTGCCATTGTCTGGGGGTACCTGATGGTCTTGCACGGTCACACCAGTTTTTGGATTTTGCTTCCAGTTAATCCCAAACAAATGGATGAAATTTAAGAGAGTGTCGGTCTAAATTTGATTTAAGTGGAAACTATTGTAGAGACTTAACTGATATATTCAATGGTACAAACTAGAAATCATTAAATTGCAATATCTTATGGTAAAAACTCCGAACAACATAAAACATTCATATTCATTGAAACAACCAAACAAGCATTAAACCTGAAGTGGCGTGGTGATAAGTAAAGAATCATCTGTCATAGCTAAGATGCAGTATATTTACGGGTTTGCAATCAACCTGCTTGAGCAATCTTTAATTAGCAATGGTGACATTGAGGAAACAGAACACTCTGGATTAAATTTAACTGAAACTATAGTATACTAGATATTTAAAATGAAGTTTTTTTTTTTTTTTTTTTTAAGAATAAATAAAGTGAATTTAAGTTCAGACTTACGAAGGAATTTCTTCTTGAAATGCTTCCATAGGAGGATTCAAGGGAACAATTTTGAAGGCCCAATACCGCCGACATTTGCCAATCTAAGTTCTCTGACTGACTTGTAAGTATGCATGCTGCGGGGATTTATTACCTTCATGCTAACACTCAGAGATTTATAAGGGTAGCAATCTTGCCAATGATACATTTGTAGGCGCATTGGTGAATTATCTAATGGAGGTTCCTCGCTGAAATTTATCAAGAACATGGAGTCCCTAGAAATCTTGTAAGCATCAATATTGTTCCTGATAAAGATAGTGTAAATACCTGATGGCTTACGGCCTATGCACAAGTAAATAAATTTTTGTTGTTCTTCTGGAAAACAACATAACTGCTTCTTATCACATCCTGCAGGATACTGAGGAATAACAATATTTCAGTTTCACTTCCATCCGATATTGGAGAATACAGAAATTTAACATGGTTGTAAGTGATACTGACTATTTACTTTTACACTCTGTTTGGTAGGAGGTAAAGAAAAAGGGAGGAAGAAGAAAACATGCAAGGGATAGGAAATGAGATATAATTGAGAGAGAGGAATTTTTTTTTTTTTTTTTATTATCTTGTTTGGTACCATGGGAAGGAAAAAAATTTGATTAAATAAATAAATGAATATTTTGTGAGTTAATTAATATTATTTTAGCTTTTAAATGAGGAAATAGAGTAACTTGAATTTTATGCAAGTATAACAAAATTTCGCTCCAATAAAGCTCTCCCCTCTTGGAGGGATAAAAATGTTGGCCGGATCCAAGATTCCTTCTCTCTTTCTACTTTTCTCTCCTACAAAACAACCTATTTTCTCTTTAAAAAATCCCTGCATTCTTATATTTCCTCCCACTTCTTACCTCAACCAAAAATAACATTAGAGTTGACACTAGGACTTAAATCTAATGTATTCTAGAGAAGTTATTTAGTAGACCTAGTATGCCATGCCATAGTGTTTATGTTGTCAATGGAGTAGTTATGAAAGTTTTAATTGAAAAAAATTAAGATAAAATTTTGTATCAAAGAGAAAGGCGATTAATTGACAAATCACTTATATGGTAATCGTATATATGACTGGTGTATCGGATAAGCACGATGATATGGTACACCAAGACTACTGACTCATTTCTTGCGTATTTCATTATTAGTGTAGTCTGCCATGCAACTAACTAATGCCGAAGGACAACAATGTTCCGTGTCCCAGTTACCCTGGTTTTAGGATAGATTAGTAAGCGATCATGCTAACTAAGCACGGTTACTTTACAAAGAACGACGTTTTCTATCAGTAAAGATTTTGCTTCCTTAATGGCTCGTGCAGATATATACTTTGCTTTGTGTAGCGCTTCAAATCTGTGAAATTTTACTTTCTCTTCCAGGGATTTGAGCTTCAACAACATACATGGACAAATTCCTGCTTCTTTTTTAAATTCGCATTCACTCTCTTTTCTGTGAGATATCTTTTTCTTGTATCACATGCCTTCTAAAAGCTACTCTTTTATGTGTGGAAGCATATATACCTATTTTCTTTCTCAGGTTTCTTGGGAACAACAACTTAACAGGTGTCCTGCCTGAACAAAAAGGCAAATCTCTTGCCACTATGTGAGTAGAATGTGTAATACAGATATGTCACGACAGTTGTTTGCATCTAGCAACGTTTATAAGCTCATTCTTTTCTATATTATTAGGTAGGATTAGTTTGACATTGATTTTTAGCTTTGCAGAGATCTGTCTTACAATAATTTAGCAGGCAGCCTTCCTCCTTGGGCCAATCAACCAAACTTGCAGCTGTATGTCTTTGATAGTTGAAGGAACATTCATCTTTTTACTGTGTTTTTGTTATTCAATTACTTATTAGTCAAAAAAATTTCCAGTTACCAAGTTTTTTGACTAGTTTATTATCCGTTTTAGTGTTCTTCGGGATTACTAATATCATACAGAACCTTAATAATTCATTTATAACCATGGGCCTGCTTTCTCAAATTCTAAGTAGAAATAACTGTACAATTTGTTTATTTATTCTGCTATTCTTCAACATGCAGAAATTTAGTAGCCAACAACTTCGTGATTGACAATTTAACGAGCAGGTAATCATTCATTGCATGATTTTCCACAACATGATTGCCAATGTTTGGATTGTCAAGTGAATTCATGTTGTCTTGTTCGTTCAGTATTTTGCCTCCTGGGTTGAACTGCCTTCAACAAAAATTTCCTTGTAACAGAGACCATGACAACCGTAAGTAGAGAAATTTTGATTTGGTATTAATTTGGTCCTATGGGTGCTCAATACTACGTAAATGGTCGTCAACTTTAAATTATGCTTGTCCGGTTTTGCATGTGCAAGGGGAATAATCTTTTTTAAATGTTTAGATCAAAAATGGCCTATTTCTTTATAGATGTGGCAGATAACAGCTTCGGGATTAACTGTGGTGGTCCTCAAGTCAAGTCTCTTGATGGTATGGTGTATGAGAGGGATAATGAAACTCTTGGTCCAGCTACATATTACGTTTCCAGCACCATGACATGGGCCGTTAGTACTGTTGGAACTTTCACTGGTAGCAACAATCCTGAAGATATTTCACGGTCTGGAAATTTCCAGACAGCAAGGCAAGCTGCTTCTTCGTTGAGATACCTCATCTTCAAGCTTATGAATGGTTACAACACTGTGAACCTCCAGTTTGGAGAGGCTACTTTTGGAGATCCTCGTAAGCTGAGAAGTGCTGACAGGCACATATTCGATGTTTTCATTCAGGTATGATTGACAATTCTAACATATACCTAGGGTTACGTTTTGCGGGCTTTTATTTATTTATTTATTTTTAACTATAGTAGTTAATCGACGAGGTTGTTCTGTTCTAGCAAACCAAAGGATTGTTGTATTTCCCTTGTCATATGTCCTTGGTTACACTTTCATCTATTACAAGTACTGTCCTCCAATTTGTTACAATAATGCTTGACCATTATCATAATTAGAGATATCTTTGTGCGGCGTTGATCATATCCTTTAACTTTAAATCATGTCAAATACGTTTCTTTGCTCCCAGATCTTCTACAAGTGAAAATAATTATTTATCCTTTTTTCTCACTTTTTGCTGTATATGGTCTAGGGGAAGCTTGTTTTAAAAGACTTTGATCCACTGAAGGAGAAAGATGGAATCTTTGCTCAATTTATGGAGAAGAAATTTAAGGTTGAGATAACAGAAAACTACCTAGAAATCCATCTCTTTTGGGCTGGAAAAGGAACATGCTGCACGCCCACGAAAGGTACTTTTGGGCCATTTATCTCGTCCATCAATGTTGAATCAGGTACCTCTAGTTCTTCGAAAAAACTTGAAGTGGTTTTAGGACTTCTTTCTTGAATATGTCCTGTAGCTAACATAAAGTGCTCTGGATACAGATTTCATTCCGAAGCCAAGAGACGAACCTCCAGCAAGTGACAAAGATAAGACCCATGAAATTATCGGTCTTGCTGTTGTGGTGTTGCTCGTAATAATAACATTTTTGGTTGGTTGGGTTGCCTACGTTTTTATCCGAAGGAAAAAGAAGTCTCAGACCAATGATACCAATATAGGTAAGGGATTGAAAAAGTACACATAACATTAGATTTACATGGAGTCTTCATAATTTAAATCAAACATAGCACGAGGTGGACTCTTCAACTAACGCCATATATTATAGTTGATATGTCATTTTTTAAAATGGCCGGTTCTTTTCCGGTACGCAGCTATTTGGGCTAACAGCTTAGAAACAAAAAGAGCTAGGGGCCTGCTTGTAGACTGCTATCAAGTACACAGTGATGATACTTCTTCTTGTTTGATATGCAGAGCTACAACCTTTGAAGTTCTGTTTCAATGAGCTACAGGCCGCTACCGGTAACTTCAATCCTAATAACGTGATAGGAACTGGAGGATATGGACAGGTCTATCGGGTAAGCGATTATTTGATTACGGATTAATAAAAAAAATCCTTCCCAATTATAGTTCACATAATACTTTGTCCCATGATTTTTGAAATGCAACATATTTCCGTTAATAAAAATCGTCCTTCAATCAGTTTGAAGAATGTAAAAGACATGTCGGCAATAGACGTGTCCTTCAACATAAAAAAACGAGGTTGGGTGTAGTTAAGTAGTGTTTTTCTCTGTTTTTGCATGTCTCTTAAAAATAGACAGCAAAAGAGGGGAAGTGTAGCTAAGTGGTTCTTTTTCTGTCTGTTTTGAACAGGAATAGTTGTTAGTGAAAAATGCCAAAAATAGAACAACGAACAAATGTTGGAATTAAACATGAAATTCGTTAGAAAACAAAAATTTACATATAATACAAGAACAATGAAATTCGGAATTGATAAACACCGAGGCCCGTGTACCACATGGTTTCCTTAAAACAGATTCGCCTCCTCACCGTCGGTGCTCGAGTATCAACCGGCGTCTGCTTCCCAAGATACAACGGTTTATAAGCTGCAATAGCACACCACGTGACAGCCTCTGGCGAACTTGAAAAATGCCTAAACTCTATCACACCGAAACACCTAGACTTAGACCAACAGGGAAAACAAAATGCTCTATTTTTCCTGGTTCTTTGACAATGCAAGAGTGCTGCCTTTTATAGGCAATTAGAAACAATGGAACCCATCCAAAATGTTTTGGCTATTAATTCCAAAATTAACCAAGGTTTAATTCCTTGGCTAGTCAAACGTTTTGCTATTGAAATTCCAAAACCGAATGCTTTAATTATTCACGTTTTGAAGCTCAACCATTATATTTCATTTGCTGCTCTTAAACCAGCAAAACAAGCGGTAAGCAAACATACGTTTTACATTTGTTACTTTCATATTTTTCCAACTTCAAGGGTTGCATATTGAGAGTCAATTTCTCATTCACTCAGTTATCATTTTGAGCATATGAATATACCATTTAGAACACCTCGCAAAGGAGAGTACATATCCATATTGATCCGTCAAAAATATTGCGGATCCGGCTCAAAATTAAGCTTCAAAAATGGTAACCAACAAGGGTTTTCGAGCCATTTTTCCAACAATCCCCTACATGAATGAAATTGATAGAGGACACTAGATAAAACGATAGACACAAAGATTTGACATGCTGATACAGTTCAACGGTCGAAACCTGCAAAGGATAAGTAGGTGTTACCCTTTGAACCTTCCCTTGTGAAGGTATATTTACTTTACTAATTGATCAATAGACGTTATGTCCTTGAACTGTTCTGTCGTTTATGTAAACGATGATATACCTTACACATGAATCTTCCTGACGTAATTTAGTTCTCATTGTTATGTCCATTTTGGCCATGAACATCTTGCTTGGTTCTGCGAGAGTTTCTAAAGAATTTTAGCCCTACAAAATTCTCCTTTGAAGCGGTCCCACTCCTCTCTCACATAGGTGATTTCTTAATCAAGAGTAACCTGCATTACTCCGCTCGGATTCCCAATGCTTAAGAATCATTAAAGGCATAGCTTAGTCTCTCTCATATGGTTATCATTGTTTTCATCATAGGAATGGATTGGAGGGTAACCCCCACAGGGATCTAGCTTGGTCTTTACAACTAGGTTGTCCCTTTGAACCTAGATCTTGGGATCTCCATTCAACTAGGTTGGGTTTCCATTGTATCGACCTAATCTTTCATTGGCTTTAGTTCCATTCCCCTCGATGACTTATCAACTAACTCTCTATTTAACCCTTTGGTTAGCGGATCTGCAATGTTATCCTTTGACTTCACATAGTCAACAGAGATAACCCAAGTTAAGAGTAGTTGCTAATGGTATTGTGTCTACGACGTATATGTCTAGACTTACCATTATACATATTACTCTGTGCCCATCCAATAGCCGATTGACTATCACATTGTATGCATATTGCTGGCACAAGCTTTGGTCACCTTGGAATATCCTCTAAGAAATGACGCAACCATTCAGCCTCTTCTCCACATTTGTCCAATGAAATAAACTCATACTCCTTTGTGGATCTAGCTATAACAGTTTGTTTAGAGGATTTCCATGATACAGCTGCTCTTGCTAGTATGAACACATATCCACTAGTAGATTTAGAATCTTTTATATCAGATATCCAATTTGCATCACTGTACCCTTCTAGTATAGCTGGATATTTGGTATAATGCATGCAGCCCATAACTATGAGTATACTGCAAGTACCTTAGTACTCTTACAATTGCTTTCCAGTGGTCAGCTCCCGAATTACTCATGTATCTACTTAGTTTACTAACTGTGTAAGCAAATATCTAGTCTCGTTCAGCTCATCAAGTACATTAGACTCCCAATCACCCTTGAGCACTCTACTTGAGAGATACTCTCACCCTTATTTTTAGATTAGTGAAGACTTGTATCTAACGGTGTTCTGGCCATACTAGAATCGTCCTTGTTGAATTTCTCAAGAATTCTTGTCTACATAGTGTGATTGTTTCAGTACAAGTCCATCTGATGTTCTTGAGATTTTAATTCGCAATATTACATCAGCTAAACCCATATTTTTCATGTCAAATCTTGATTTCAACATATCTTTGGTAGATTTGATCATCTTAACATCACTAACAACAACGAGCATGTCATCAACATAAAGACATAAAATGACATAAACCATTTTCTGTGTTTTTGACATATACACATTTGTCACACTCATTGATCCTGAATCCGTTAGCTAACATTGCATTGTCAAATTTTTCATGTCATTGTTTTAGTGCTTGTTTCAAGCCATATAATGACTTCACCAGTCTACAGACTTTCCCTTCTCTCTAGGTGCGGAGAAACCCTCGGTTTGTTCTATATAGATTTCCTCATCTAAATCTCCATTTAGAAAAGCTGTTTTCACATCCATTTGATGTACTTCAAGATTCCGCAAAGCGACAATTGCAAGTATCATCCTATGGAATATATTCTAGTCACAGATGAATAAGTGTCAAAATAATCAAGACATTCTCGTTGTTTATATCCTTTGATTACAAGTCTAGCCTTTTACTTGTCAATTGTGCAATTTGCTTTCATTTTCCTCTTGAATATCTATTTGTAACATAATGGTTTACATCCTAGAGGAAGATCTACCAATTTCCAAGTATGATTCCGCAGAATGGAATCAATTTCACTCTTTATGGCCTCTTTCCATAAAGGACCATCTGAAGAGTTCACAGCTTGTTTAAAGCTTTGAGGTTTACCTTTTAACAAATGGGTTAGATAATCTGTACCAAAAGAGTTTTCTACCCTTGCTTGTTTGCTTCGTCTAGGCTCATCCTCAATCTCAATATTTTGTTCTTGGTCCCACTATTCTCAACAATAGTCTCATATGTTTGTTTGGAAGATCTCGGCCCATCTTTAGACCTGCACAAAAATACATGTTCAAAGAACGATGCATTCCTCGATTCCATAATCGTGTTTTTATGTATATCAAAGATTTTAGAATCATACACAAGAAACTGATAAGCACTACTATTATGTGCATAGCCAATGAAAATGCAATCTATTGTTTTCGGACCTATTTTCACCTTCTTAGGTGTCGGTATGGCCACTTTAGCAAGACACTTCCACACTCGTAAATATTTGCAGAAAGGCTTCCTACTTTTCCATAACTCGTATGGGGTCTTGTCTTCTTTCTTCCAGGGCACCTTATTTACAAGGTAATTAGCAGACAAAATGCCTTGCCCCCACATGTTCAGAGGTAACCTAGAACTTATTAACATTGCATTGATCATATTTTTCAAGGTACAATTTTTCCGTTCAACCACACCATTTGACTGAGGTGAAAGGTGTCGTGACCTCGTAAATGATTCCATATTGCGCGCAAAATTCACCAAACAGTACCTCATATTCACCACCACAATCACTTCTTAACACCTTAATCGTTTTGTCGAGTTGATTCTCAACTTCCTTTTTATAGAGAGCAAATTTCCCTATAGTTTCGTCCTTGCTCTTTAACAAATACACATAATAATATTTTGTGCTATCATCAACAAAAGTAATAAAATACTGATTGCCGCCCCTTGTTTGTATGAATTTTAAATCGCACACATCACTATGAACCAAATCAAGAGGTTAAATATTCCTTTCAATTCCTTGGAAAGATGACCTTGCCATTTTCGCTTCAACACAAGTTTCGCACTTATGCTTGAAATCAATTTGGAAAGCGGGTATATGACCCAAGTTAATTAAGCCACGCAAAGTATCATAATTAACGTGTCTTAGTCTACCGTGTCACAAATTAGAAGACTCAAGCAAATAAGCGGAAGAATTATTAACTTTATTGATATTCTTTGGCTTTACAGTCATCACATTGAGTTTAAAAAGCCCATCAGTTACATAGCCCTTTCCAACATACATTCCATTCTTAGACAAAACAACTTTATCCGACTCAATTACTATGCGAAAACCATGCTTGTTAAGCAGAGACTCAAACAGAAGGTTCTTACCGATTTCCGATACATATAACACATTATTCAAAGTCAGCTCTTGCCCATAAGTCATCTTCAAGACCACCTTGCCTTGACCTTCAATCTCTGACATAGCAGAGTTTCCCATGAACAACTTCTCCCCGTTCTCAATTGGTTCGAAGGAAGTGAACAATGCTTTGTCAGAGCAAACATGCCGTGTAGCACTGGTATCAATCCACCATTCCTTCGGGTTAGACCCGACCAAATTCATTTCTGAAACTACTGCAGAGAGATTTATATTAGACACATCTTGAGTGATGTTGTCTACAGCATTCGCCTTGTGCTTCTTGTTCTTTTCCTTCTTGGGCTGAGGAGCCTCTTTAATCAAAAATCTCATAAGAATCAAGGTTGTCAGGTAGAACAATATCTTTTGTTGCCACCTCTTCAAATTCAACGCATTGAATTTCTCCGGTTTCTCACCATGGTTCACACGAGCCGAAACCGGCAATGCAGGGGTAGGCACTCGTGCCACAGAAGCAATTGGAACTTGACCTACAGTCATGTTCTCAGCAGTCGTGTCAATATTGTGTGAATTGTTTTCCATTTTCTGAAAAAACAAACAACGTCTTAGAAACAATTTTTTTTTTAGTAATCTAGTATATAACAAAATCCAAATATATTTTCATATAAGCAACCTGAAAACACCTGAGAGAAAAATATAAAACTGGAATATAAACTCTACTGAATGTAAAATATTAAAATTAAAATATATAATCTACAAACAGTAACTTGAATTAAAACCAAAACAATAAAATAAACATTAATATATATAGTATATATAAACACTGTACCTATAATCAAGCAACGGAAACTTACTAGGAAAAAGAAACAAATAAATACATATGTATATAATAATACTGTAATGTAAAATAAATATATGTGTATGTGAATAATATATGAATGCCGAAACAAAAGATAAAAGGAGCAAATACATTACTATATGACTATATATGTAAACACAAAACCGTAATTAGATGAAATAAAAAAAAAACACTGAAAACAAAAGGACAAGTAATATAAGCAAACTGATGCAAACAAATTAGAAACACCAACAACCTGTAACCAAAAGAAATGATATGAAACAGGTCAAGTAATGAGCAATGGAAACTGACAGAAAATGTTACAGAAAAATAACATAAACCATAACTATAAGAATGATAACAGAAAAGCGAAAACGAAAATTTCCTATACAGGAATAATAGAATGGGTATAAAAAGGTCAGCAATCTCTTCTCCGAAAACAATAAACCTGTTCATCGTCTATGGCGAATCTGTTTTAAGAATGTTAGTGAAAAATGCCAAATATAGAACCACGAACAAATGTTGGAATTAAACACGAAATTCGTTAGAAAACAAAAATTTACATAAAATATAAGAACAACGAAATTCGAAATTGAGAAACACCAAGGCCGTGTATCACACGGTTTTTTTAAAACAGATTCGCCTCCTCACCGTCGGTGCTCGAGGAGCAACCGGCGTTTGCTTCCCAGGATACAACTATTTACAAGCAGCAACGGCGCATCACGTTATAGCCTCCGACGAACTTAAAAAATGCCTGAACTCTATCACACCGAAACACCTAGACTTAGACCAACAGGGAAAACAAAATGCTCTATTTTTTTCTGGTTCTTTGACAATGCAAGTGGGCTGCCTTTTATAGGCAATTAGAAACAATGGCACGCATCCAAAATGTTTTGGCTATTAATTCCAAAATTAACCAAGGTTTAATTCCTTGTCTAGCCAAACGTTTTGCTATAGAAATTCCAAAACCGAATGCTTTAATTATTCACGATTTGAAGCTCAACCATTATATTTCATTTGCTGCTCTTGAACCAGCAAAACAAGCGGTAAGCAAACATGCGTTTTACATTTGTTACTTGCTCAAAATTAAGCTTCAAAAATGATAACCAACAAGGGTTTTCGAGCCATTTTTCCAACAATAGTAATATAACAGATTAAATGGTTTTCGAGCCATTTTTCCAACAATAGTAATATAATAGATTAAATGAGAGTAATTAAAAATTTGAGAGCAAAGTGGGAGTTTTAAAAGATTAAAGGACAATGTAAGAACCTAAAGTTTAGGGGTGTACGATGAGATTGATCCTTCTATTTTTATTAGCATAGTTTAAAAATATTTGAAAATATCATGATTTCTTTTTTTCTTTCTACAGAAAATTTTATAATATCAGTTATTTTGTTGACAGGGAACGTTAACAGATGGAAGGCAAGTTGCTGTCAAAAAACCGTACACGGATAGACAACAGACGTTCAAAGGCGAAATTAAAATTTTGTCAGAAGTGGCAGTAGGGGGACATCCTAACATAGTGAAATTGGTTGGATTCTGTAGTGAGGGAGATAACCAACTTATTGTTTTAGAGTATATGGAGAAGGGGAGTCTTCAGCAAGCATTGCATGGTACGTGAGCTAGAATACATATAAATGCTTTTAGAATATGTACAACGCTATAGTCTAATAAGTGTTGAAGTACATACATTCGAGTTATTTTCAACAGCATTAACTATAGAATACTCATACATGGACATGTGCCTCAGGAAACAGCAAATTGGAGCTCAATTGGCCACTACGTTTCCAGATTTGTCTGGATGTGGCAAAAGGTCTAGCTTATCTTCACGAAGAATTACAGATTGATTATGTAGTCCACTCAGATATTAAGCCCGCGAACATTTTGCTCGACTCTAATTTCACTGCAAAAATATCTGATTTTGGTACGGCCAAGAGCTTCCAAAAGGGAATAACTGGGGCGACTGCCAATAATCTTGCTGGAACACCGTAAGATGCACTTTCGGCTTTTCCAAATTTTACAACTTTTTTTGTCCCCTTAAACACTTGTTTTAAATTTCAAGTAGACCACTAAAAGTTTCTGCACATGCATATATAATTGTTGATGTAGTGTATTTATTTCACCGGAGGCTGCAAGGAATCTGCTTGTTTCGGTAGAAAATGATATATACAGCTATGGAGTTGTGATTTTACATCTTCTTACTCGAGGGGAACATTGTGATGTAGAGGAAGGACTTGTCGGATCGGTAAGCACATTAACAAATTTCATCGTAACTATTTTGTTCTAAATAGATTTTGTTATAATGTTTTATCATTAAGTTTCTAGTTTTGTGTTCACCATGAGAGGGATCCTAACTATCTAAAAATGGGAAGGCTTCATTTTGCTTAACAGTCAGTTATCAGCCTTGAGTTCCATTAATGCACATTTGACACAAATCATTTCTTCCAAATTACTAGGCTTGGAAGCTGTTTATTGAAAATGGAGAAATCTGTGATGTGCTTAAAATGGTGGATCCATCGTTGTCAGTATTTGATGAGGACGAATTAAAACTAGCCCTAGGTGTGGCTCTGTTATGCACTCAAGCAGATCCATTCAGTCGACCAGCAATGTCCAAAGTGGTGCAAATTCTTACTAGGAAAATGGAACTGACTTTTAATAAACATATGAGGCGTCCTTTTAGGGACGACTGTCAGCCTAGTCGGTACTCTGGCAGCGAAATGACTGATACTGCGATTCAGAACACTGAATCTACACCATACAGTGCCGAACCTTCTACAAGCTTGTTGGCTGAAGATGAGCCTCTCATGCGGTACAACTCACACTAGGGCATACGTACTCACCAAAATAAAAACAAGAGTAGTTTTTTTTTTTTTTTTTTTTTTTTTTTTTTTTTTTTTTTTGCCCCCCTTTGTTCTAATGCAATAGATTAAGTGAGACTAATTTAAAATTTAAGCAGTGAAATGGGAATTTTTTGAGATGGGGAGCGAAGTATGAATGGGTGTAATGTTATGAAGGCACAAATTTGGAATAATTTTGCAAGGGGATGAGTTAAAAAAATCTCCCTTCCCTTTTCAACTTTTTTTTCACAAAGAATCTCTCTCTTTTTTTTTTTTTTTTTTTTGTATGAAAATTAAAATCCTGTGTGACATAATTTGGGGTTCTTTGCAAAGTCCTCTCATGCTAATGGTACAAATTATCCTTTTAGAATTGGATTTATTTCACAAATGCTCCTACATTATATACCATATCTCATTTTGCTTATTGAATTGTCAAAATCAATCATTGTGCCCTTCGTATAAATACAAAACCATTTAAACAGTCCCATCCGTCCACTTCCGCTTATCAATTCAACAATAATATTTTTTTTGATGAATGATGTGGCATAACATTAAAGCTTAAACAAATGTGTTTTAATATATTAATCTTAATATTAGATTAAAAAACAATTTAACCTTTGTAAATAAGAAACTTCTCTCTTTTTCTTCTCTCCCTACTGTTAAAGGAAAATTTCGATGGAAATCCTAAACCGCTGCTAAAAAGATGCGATCATCAGTTGGAACGATTTTCCAAGTCCCTTGTAATGGGAGTACTAACTCATTTAACAGTGAGTTGTCATCTTTCAATTAATAAATACTATTAATGGAGTAATTCTTTTAACATCTATTAATAAAAGAATAATAATTCACATGTCTAATTTATAGGTATTCAAAAATTAAGATCAGCAGTGTGTCTTTTTTTTTTTTTTTTTTTTTTAATGTTGTTATTCTGGTCTTCCAATATAATTGTCAAACTATATATTGTCGGCGATGTCATGGACACTTTTATCATTGATCTGTATAAGGTTAAACCAAAGAAACATATTCCTAACAATAAAGCTAAGGTGATGACCCTCAGCACCCTAGTTGGCAGCTGATTTGGCTGCCAACTTGGTTAAATGAGGTGCGATCATAATTTTTTTCCCTCCGACCCAAAAACAAATAAATAAATAAATAAACTATCTTTCTTAGATTCTCTCTCCTCTTTCTCTCTCCACCACTCCCATCTATCTCTCTTTCTCCTCCTACATCTACGACCTCTTCTGGACTGGAAAGCCTCAAATCGCCGTTGTCGTCGGTGACGATGTCGGTGACTTATATCTAGCCTTACAATGATTCCAAAAGGATTACCTCTCTAAAAACAACTTAACCAAAACAAAATATTTACACATATTTCAAAGATTCACATCACTTCCAGATTTGTTGAGAAAAGGGGTTTCTCATCCTGAGCAAAAGAAGATGCGGAACAAATAAACAAAAAAGGAACAAAAATCTTGGAAGAGTTTAAGCTATCATCAGAAGAACGAATATATAACTTGATACATAAATGGTAATTCACTTTTTTTTTATTCCTAACCAGATTTCTGTCTTTTTTTTTTTTTTTTTTTTTTCCACTAAGCCATCACTCCATCAGAAAGCATTAGTAATTCTCATGAAAAGAACCGAACTTTCTTTGCACAATATAGCCACCGTCACGGCTGTTAATCTTCAAGAACACCCTCCAAAATTTTCGTCTCCAAATTTCCGCCCCCACTTCCTAACGACGATGAATTTTTTTTTTTTTTTTTTTGAGTAATTTCCCAAATTGATCCATAAACTTTTTGAAATGTGACGATTTGATCTCTATTTTTTAAATTTTGACCATCACCTTAAAACTCTCTAAATATTGTAAATTAAAATCCTTTCCGTCAAACTCCATTACATTTTTAATGGAATTTTACTAAAATGATCATTTTTGTAATGAAAAGACTAAAATACCCTATAATTTGCTCTTTCCTCTAAACTCTCCCTCAACCCCTTTGTAGAGAAGTGATTTTTTCTTGAGGCAGTATACCACTGAAGCTATTGTTTCCCAGAAAACTGATTAGGCAAAGAGAAACACGCATTTCAGTACAGTAAGATTAGCCGTCACAAGGCATGTGACACGATCAGAGAGCAAGAGAAGTTAAATTACAGAATAGTGAGTGAACAAAGGTCAAAACGAGAGTCCAGAATCTGTCCATTTATCTTGTTGAAGCTCAAACCCTGGAAAAAAAGGAAAGAAAAAACAACTTCATGACATAAAAATGAAAGCTATAAACGAACATGAACAGATAAGTATTTAAGGAAAAATAAAAAGAGCAAAATCAGTAAACACTTCATTAAATCCAAGTGTCAAGAACTTACAAATGTGAAAACCGTTGGTATTCCCTAATGTCTGACCGAATCGAACCAGAAATATTGTCATTCCTCACCCTGCAGGTTGCACCAATGAGTCGTTAAATTTCTTGCCAAGAAGTATTATGAAGTATATGATTATGATTATACAACCTATTTTACTCTCCACATATTTATAAACCTCAATATTCTTGATAAATGCGAGAAAGCAATCGAATTATATACTCTACTAATTTGCCTAAAGGCATACCAGACATATTGTTGTTAGCTTTACAAATCTGCAAATAGATTTGAAAGTGACTATTACATCTATTGCTAATCACAACACTTTTAGAGAATTCATATGTGCAAATGTTTGATTTGCATAGTTCCCTCAAAAGAGTTCCTTGAAACTTCCTGTTGAAACATATAGAAGGAACTAGCTATCCGCCATAAAGTTGGAGTGCTTGATTGTTTCTTCTTCTTCTTCTTCTTCTTCTTATGTTTCTTCTCCCTCTCCGTTTTAACTAAGGCATGGGCCTATTAATAATAAAATCAGTTGAATGAAAACAGAGACAAGTGTCCAGCCAGATTGCCTTACAAGGCATAAAGATTTGACCAATTTCCTATGAAGTCTAGTATTTGGCCTGTAAGTTCCAGTGTCTGATACCCACCTGCATCAAGTGAAATGATTCCCTTAGAAAAGCATGGTTAATATATATTTTTTTACCCCCTCTTGAGTGGAAGTAAAAAAAAAAATAATAATAATAATAATAATAATAAATTGGATGGTTTATGCAAGTGAAGATATTTCTTTATTATATGACATGCAGGTTTCAGGTTGTTAAGAGTATATTAAACAAAAACAAATCACGAATACAGGTAGATGAGAAAGATTCAGACACTCTGACTTGCAAAATAAAGGATGAAATTCACCTTGTCAAGATACAGTCATTATTCTCCCAGAACAATAAAGAAAAATTAAAAACAGCACAGAGATATCTATAGCGGTACTTAATCCTAGTCATAATAAACTCAAACAAATTTCCTTTTAAGCAAGATGAATGAGCATATCTCGGTAAAAATAAAAAAACAAACAAAAAAAAATGTTGTAATTGTACAATTCAAGTTATAGCATAGAATCAAAGTTATTTGTTATCTCTGGTTTTAAAAAAATAAAAAATAAAAAAACAAAAATCTAATGCCCCAAACAAAAAAACCACACCCGGCAGACAAGCAAAATTGTACTTCAAACAAGATGAAGGTCAACAAATACACATAGTGCAAGCTAAAAGCATCTCTTTTTTATTTTGAAACAGAAACAATGAACAAGTTTTTATATCACAATCATACCTACAGATGGAAGTAATCACAATTATATGTATTCAATCAATGACAGTGCAGTATGATCATACCAAGAGCAAAAGATGTCTACCAATTTGGTAAGAAAGGTGTAACTCAGTTGCTTAAAAGACTTCTTCATATGTCTATTTTCTCCGTTCGTGAGCAAACTAAGGACAGACTTGCTCGTGGAGCGACATCTCCTAAACATGTGTTGATGGAGAATCCCATAATCTGTTTTTGTTTCGACTGCACCAAAAAAAATATAAAAATAAAATCCATCACAAGATACTTGGAAAGAAAAAAATGGAGAATAACGAAAATGGGAAATGTGAAATGCTCACGCAGTTGTCCAGCCAGAAATAGCTATGTTGTGAATGTGAAGAGATTTTATGCCAGTCCTCCCCTTCCCATCTCTGGTACCTTCGTTCAAGAAAAGGACACTCTCTGATGATCAAAGAGCAAAGAGAAATGCAAAGCACTTCTTCTGGCAAACACCGGAGCTCCTTGCAGTGAGACAAGGACAATGAATTAAGAGATGTAACATACTGAAAGGCACTTCCGTTCAGGCTTCTAAGGTTTGAAAGACTATGGAGCTTCAAAGACGTTAAAGAGACAGGAAGCAACCCCTCTGGAAATGAATCCAACACCACATCACACTTAGTAATGCATTGTTGGTTTCGAAAACCAGTTTTTAAAAATTTAGCAAAAGCATGGTATGGATCAAATCGCACATATAAAATTTTTCTCAAAAATTTTTCCGGCGACAATACTTATATTAATTTAATAAAATAAATTAAGAAGAAAGATTAGAGAATGACCGTTGTCCGATTAGGTCGAAATTCTTGATCTCCTTCAAGAACCTTCTTGAGTACTCCAAACCCTTCGGAAACACCAATATTCTTGAGAACTTCAAATCCTTCGAAACACCAAAAATTCTTTTTCAACGTTCTCCAGATCACGATGAACAGGAAACGAGTGGGCGTTTCTGAATTTGGGTTTGATCACATACTTGAATTTTAATTCACTTTGTGTTCTCAACTCATGAGACAAAGTGAAGGAGAATAAGAGAAGAAACTCTCTGAGGAAAAAGTTACATATTTCTTTTTTTCTCTGTCAAGAAGGAATTAAATATATCTTCCCTTTCTTTTAGATACATCCTATGTATCCTCTTTTTGGTATTGCAGAGAAATAACTGACAATCCTTTTTTTTTTTAAATTAAGTAATTAAACCATATATTTCTCCTTTTTTGTGGAACTATTTGCACGCTCACTATCTTCCTATAGTGGGCGTGTATGTATCAGTTACTTTTTTTTTTTTTATAACTTTATTTTGAACTATTCAAAATAAAATAACTGATATATTTTGTTCCACATTTATCAAAATTCAAAATTTAAGATTCAAAATTTCACACACTCTGTGGATATTATGTAAACCACCCTGTGGTGCACAACTACAATGTGGTCCTTACCACACTGTATAATCTTTAATTTAAAACTATTTTAAATTTATTTTAAATAATCATATTATTTAAAACACAAATTAATCTAATTAATTTGTTGTGTGAATATTAATATAGAATTCTCAATTCTAAATTAATAAATTAACCCAACATAAAATAATGTTCACATGATTTAATGGAGCCGTTGAGAGGAACTATGGACTTTATAATTTTAAGCTCCAATAATTTTGACAATTAATTAACACCCTAATTAAAATATCAAAATTATTAATTCCAAATTATTCCACTAAAAATTTGGAATTGCACTCTTAAAATTATAAAATTAATTATATTCAAAGAATTTGAATTGCCCATTGATATAGTCACTACATATAAATCAATCTTCCATAAACGGTTCATAATTAAAGCTAGGTATTTTCTGTTAACCTCTTTAATTATATCTTTCTCCTTAAGTACCATTGATTCTCTAATGAATAATATATTTATGATCTAATCATAAATTGAGCGCTCTTATTATTCAAGTCCCGAATCAACACTTAAGAAAACCGTCCATCTAACTTCTTTACGAAGGAATGGATTTCATCTTGTATATTAATATTCCCGGCTACTTATCATATTATATTTCCAATATACCAAGAATTTGACACTATTCATTTGTGTCATTACTCAATATGTCAAAAAATATGATACAATAAATAGGAGTTTATTAATTACTCAGAATTAAAATCGATTCATATATGACCATCATTGATTAATTTTGAATACTCTATATGACAACGGAAATTATTAGAGATTCATAATTAATCGTGTTCCAGTCTTATATAATTAAATTATATAAAGCGCTTTCATTCCAATAATCTCATTATTAACAATCCGGATAAGATCATTTCATTCAGAATGTAATGAACCGCGCTAGTAATTTTAAATTAAAGATCCCAACTTTAATTTTTAATTACGGACAGATTCAGATTATTTTACTTTAAATATTATCCTCCTGTATATAACACTTATCTAAATAATCTAGGCTTTTCGATATTTATAAAGCATCTAAACATGCATGCAAAAATAATATTGAAAAAATCCTTAAATTAAATTAGCAAAATAATACATCTCATTTGTTTATGGGCACATATGTAACGACCCACCTTACGTAGGCCGTTACAGCTTACTTAACTTAACATATATCATTACTTTAACTTACTTCATTAGCGGAAATTTGGACTAGAAAAAATATCACACACTTTTTTTTTTTTTTTTTAAACTTGATTTACATACTTACATACAAACATACTTATATACATATGAATAAATACTAAAACGAGTATTTGAGTCTGAAATTGATTACAAAACAAAACTGCATACATATAAAATAACAAAACGCGCAGTGGTTCCCAGCCCGTAATCTCATAGACAGTCCTGCCCCACTCCACGTCTTTTCAAGCATTGCCAGTAGGGAGCTTACCTACAGCATAGACGTAAGTTGTGAGCTTTCGCTCAGCAAGTATAACTTTTTACCCGCAAAACATTTCATAATAAATGCATGAACCAATTATGCTTCATTATGTTTCTTTTATAACTTAACATACTAAGGGCCCCTTAACATAAATATCCGTATCGGGCGCGCAGCTATGGAGTGGTTGGGGCGGCCAGCCCAATCCAACTCAAACCATAGACCTAACCCGACCTAACACGGGTCGATACGAACAGGCAAACTTACTTGTCATCATGTCATACTTTGCTCTTATTCTTATCCTAAGAATTTGTGAACATGCTTCGTGATGTTTCACATACATAAATCATATATTGATATTTCATAAATCTTAAACAAATCATACATTATTTCATCGCATAACATTTAAAACATATCATACATAAAATCAGATCAAACAAGTAACACAACAAAGGGCCTATGTTGTAGGCGGAGTTGTACTTACTTGTTTTACTATATCTGCGTTCTGTACTTTAACAGGTCGCCACGCAGTTTATACACCTGTTCACAAAAGACGTAAGATAAGAATCACCTTATCTTATCATAACTTATTATTTTTAATGTTGGTATCCCAATCAACATTTATCCATACTCCGAATTATATGTCCCACCACATACCAAAAGTTGACATTAAATTTGGTTACTAATAGTAAACTTGATTCCAAAACTTTTCACATACAAATTAGTAACCCCTTCGGTTACTAGAAACATCCTTTACTTATTCGGCTTAACTTACAAATAACTTTTTCACCGATCCTTATGATTTTCTTTCAAAAATAGCAAAACTGTAAAAATTCTAAAAACTTTTTCTGAAAACATTTCTAGAAACCCAGTCATCAAAGTATGTGCAGAAACTACCCAATCCTACACCATCTTGAAAACACTGCACAGGAACTTCTATTTTCCCTGCTCAGTTTTTAAAATTAAATTCTACTTTAAAATTGGTTTTGAATTTGCAAAAGTTCTCTTCATGAAAGTTGTAGAACTCAAAATTTCCTAAAACTTTTGTGTTTAACACAAAACCCAGTTCTGCCCTTAACTCACCCATTTTCTCGTTTGAAGTTGCCTGGCCGTGGTCACTGGACTGATCAGGCCAAGCTCAAGTTTTGATGAAAACGGAGGCCGTTGGAGTCTTATTTTTGAAAACGGTCCGAGTTGCCCCCTAGGATTTTCCATTTTCTACAACTTTTGTGTTTTAACTTTCCCCAAATTCGGCCTCTAAGGGCCTCAAAATTCTGATTTCAGTTAGCTGCCCTGTTTTGGTCCGAACCTGGGAATTCTCTTTCAGTTGGTTTCTACGCAAAATTTTCATGCACTATAACTCGAACGATTAAAACCATGAGTCCACAACCAATCATGCAGCATATTCCAATCATTTCCCCCATCAATCATTCAATCCATAACTCATAACATACATGTATCCAAGATAGCAAATTTCTACAAAAGTTGAGGTTTTTGGGGTCACTCCAAACCCTTACACCTCCTACCCCACAAAACTTATCTCCAAGCATTCCATAACCCTTTTTGGCATGTGGGGACATAAATTCAAACATTTGGTGTGTATAATCTTAATGTAAAAAATTTTTAGAGCATAAATAGAAAAATATAACCATCCACATAAAATTAAGCTCTCTAGAGCTCATACATACACATACAAGCTAACTAAAAACATTCAATGAAGAAAAAAAAAAAAAAAAAATTGAGCTCATGCTCTCATAACCTAGGGTTTAAAATATGTACAAGAATTTTTACTCCAAACTTAGTGGAAAGAGCTTAGAGGGTTGAGAGGATTTACCTCTAAAGCTTTGAAGATGAGAACTCAAGCTTGAATTCAAACTTTTCCTTTTTTTTTTTTTTTTTTTTTCTTCGCTGCCTCCAAGTGTCCGACAGCCTCCCCCCTTTCTATTTCTCTCTTCTTGCTGTGTCGGTTTGTGGGAAAAAGAAAGCTTCGGGATGAGTTAAAAGTTGGTCTTCCTAATTGACCAACTAGGCCCCACCACCATATAAAGGTTTTAACTTAATCCCTTCCTTAAATACATAATAACTCACCAAAAGCCAATTAATTGCCCAACAACCCAAGAGTGGCCGGCCAAGAGGGAAACACTTAGTGACTAAGGAAGTTTGAATGGTCAACTTATATTTCTTTCCATTTTTTTTTTTCAAAAATCCAAAAAAAAAATTTCTCAATTATCTTTGTTGATAATGTGTTCATTAATTAAGCCCCATTTGGCTTGTCTCTCAAAACACAGTCCAATATCATATAAATATGAATATTTTCAATACTGTTTTCTACTAAAAACAGTATTGTTATATCGAACGGCAGTCCAAAATTCATCTGTGCTAAATTGGACTGTGTAAAATTTTTTCTTTTGAACTTAAAGTTTCTTGGCCTTTTTACTCTAAATATTGAGCTTGATTTTTCTACAATGATCCTGTGCCTTATTCTTACTTCCGTATTCGTAATTACGGTTTTTCACAGTATAATTTCAGACTGTTAATTATACTGCAGTACTGTTTCAAACATATTTTTAGATTTTTTTTTCCTGGTCACACATTGACCGGAATAAAATCATACATACATTCTAATTCTGATAAAATCAAGTTAAGCATTTCATATAAACATACATAACACAAACTTTTGATTTCAAGGACAGAAATCGTAATTTGTACAAAAATGGGTTATTACAACATATCCCAACATGCGTAACAATCTCAAAGACGTTAGTCCATGGAGATGCCAATGCCCGTGTTTCACTGTGAGTTTGCGCAATTAGAAATTACAAGAGTATCTATACTGCCGGGCAATCCACCTCCAGGTAATGACTCAATTTTTGGACAACTGGAGATTTCCAAAAAAACGAGAGACAGAAGAAGCATGTTCATGTGTTCAGGCAGTGACCTGAAATTCTTGCAAACAACTAGTCTGAGTAAACTGGGACACTGGAACACGGTGCCAGTTTCTCCTGAATACGTAAGTGACTCCAGTTTCGATAACCCTGTTGGAATTGCCAAAATGAAAAGTGGGTAAGGAGGATCGGTCGGTGGATGTCTGATTCAAGGTAGATATACACTGAACCAGAAACCATTGACAAAATTAAATTTCAACACTGTTTTTAAGCTTATTATTGTGTGTTGAAGACGTTAGTCGAGAGAAACATGCATTCACATATTATAGGGTATATTTGGCAGAAAAGAGAAAAAAAATGGGGACACGGAGAAGTCAGGAGAGGTTATTTATTTATTTATTTAAATAACGTTCAGTATGTTATCTCTACAACAATCTCTTCAATTTTAGAGAGATTAAAATTAGTCTTTTGAAGGATCTCCCGTAACCATTTTCTTCCTCTTTTCTCCTCTGCTAAACACGCTCCTGTCTGGCAGAGCTTTCTGAAAGTTGCTTTTGGCTTCTATATCCAAAAATAGCATTTAGAAGTGTTTGAATGATCTGTTAGAAGAGTTTACATTGTCTAAAAAATACTTCATGTCAAAGCCAAAAAAATATGGTTTCTGGTAAAAGCTTTTCTTAGTATATTTTAAAACTTATAACAAAATTTATATTAGACAATATAAACTTCATTTTAAATATTTTTATTACTTATTAGAGGACTTTAAAGATCATTTTGACCTTAAAAGCTCATTAATTTCAAAAATATTGAGAAACTACAGTTTTTGTTTATTTTTTTATTGACTAGAAGCAAAAACAAAACTATGTCAAACAGACACCATGGTATCCCAATAATGTTTATCCTTGCACGGAATCCCTTGTCTAACTAAACTAATATTGCAAACTTAATACAAGAAGAGAGAGAGAGAGACAGAGAGGAGAGAGAAATATAATAATGCAATCTTGTTCACGCAATTCAATAAAAGGCCTAACTTGTGGTACTGGTATGAGGAGGAGTACCAACTGTGAAGCGAATAATTCGTGTGACCAATTATTGATGCTGAAAGCAATCTCTTTTGAAGTAACGTTCCCCAACAGAAAAAGTCCCACATTTTTGTTGCGTTCCAAATTTTGGGGTTGGCTGGCTCAGGGTATTCTTCCTATACAGACAACACACCTTCTATTTCCATTACATTCGGCTGAAAAACACAAACCCCCCGCCAAGTTTCTCACTTTCTCTCTTACCAAACATCGTCATGCATAATCTGTCTCTGGCTGCATATTGCGTCTTCTTCAACGCATCCAAAGCCTTGTTTTTCATCTGCCTAGTTCTCGTCGCCTCATTCTACGTCTTTATCTTCTCGAGTATTGTCTCTGATTTTCAAGAATTGGCAGCTTCTCTTGCCAAGAAATGGGTTAGGAACTTGGTTTTTTGAATGATGTTTCAAGAGAATTTAGCGTCTCATATCATGAGTGCCTTAGAAGTCGAGGATGGTATGAAATCTTTGATTAGGTTTTGAAGAAACGATATAATACATGTAGGATATATATACACGCACTATATATGATGATGAGGACTATAATCAACATGTGATTATGATGAATTTTCTTGCCTTGAGAATGTGTTTGTACCATCAAATTCCAAAGGGCAAATAGATATCATAAGTACGTATATGCTTATATTACAAAAGATTTTATAGGGGTATTTGTATACTTTTTTAAATAAATTAAATATGGGTTTGGGTTCTTTTTTTCCCCTTCCTAGTGGTATTGTACTCGAAATAGTTAGTAATTAAGGTAGTTGTTTTGTATTGCTTCCCAGACTAAGGAATGTTGTTAGAATTTTGAATGTATAATTCAGTGTCCATTTGGTTCATAGATTGCATTTGATTGTTTATTCAAATTGAATATTTGCATTCAAATGTATAAGTTCAAGTGTGAATTAAATGACATGTGTTTGGATAGTTTTTGTTAGAGGGGATATTTGAATAATGGAAAGATATAAAAATGAGTATGATACAGATTTTTAAAAAGTATAAAATTGAATTTGGATTTGAGTTGAATTATCGTGAAATAGTAAAATAGATAATAGCAAGATGAAGAGAATGTTGAAAGAGGAAGAATTGAAAAAAAAAAAAAAAAATAGAAATGAAACGGTTTTGGAAAGAGGAGAAAGAAACGCCACTTTGCAGTATTATAGAGAAGATGAAAACATGCATTCACTTTTTTATACATTGTAATTGGCCTAAATAGTCCATGAATTTTTTAGAATGTGACAATTTGGTCTATGTTTTTTTTTTTTTTTTTTTTTTTTTTTTTTTTGCCGAGACGACTCTGAATTCCTATTTTCTTGGCCACTTTAGTCCTTTTCGTCTGGTTCTATTAACAAATGCACAGAAAGGTCACATGAGAAGTACATTTTGTGCTTTTTAAATAAAAATATCCGTAAAAAAAAATGAAAATACCCTTATTCACATCAATTTAAAAGAGAGAGAGAAAGAGCTGAATTCAAAAGTCAAACCCAGCCCCCCTCTCTCTCCTTCCTTCCCTCACTCTCTCCGACAGGTTAGACGCCGGACCCGCCCCCAGATCCAACACCGGACACCAGAGGCCGTCTTTCTCTCTTGCTCTCCCCTCCCCTCTCTTTCTCACTCACCCCTCCCCTCCCCTACACCAAAAGATCTGACACCGGACACCCCCCACGTGACAAACCTAGGTCCCCTCGCATCCCCAAACATTTAGACCAGATCCCCTTATCCTCCCCCCTCAATGCGACGAACGACGAACCCAGGCCACCCGCGCCCCTCGACAAAGATTGGTCTTTAGTGTGGAGGCCCCAGACCAACCAGCTTCGTCTCCGGTGTGCCACTACAAGACCCTCGAAGCCATTCGAGAGAGAGAGAGATAAGAGAGACTCGGAGAGAAAATAGAGAAAGAGGATAAGAGATTTAGGGTTTTTTAATTATTTTTTGTTTTTGAGTTTTTTTTTTGTTAAATTAAATTTATTATTATATTATTAAAATACCATCTTAAGTTAGATCACATATATTACACATAACACATTTCGTTAGAAATTTAACGAACTTGGACGGAAAAAGCTAAAATGACCAAGAAAATAGGAGTTCAGTGTCGTTTCGTTAAAAAAATAAATAAAATAAAGATCAAATCGTCATATTCTAAAATATTCATGGATTATTTAAATCAATTACTCTCTTGTATATGACAAAGATATATATATGATAAAGGTAGAAATATATATAATACGTTTTTAAAAAATTTAATATTATCAAATGATGAATTTAGGACTCACTACGTTATGGGTTGAGATATAAAGACAACAGGCACTATAGTAGACAATAGATAAAATTTTTAAATTTTCTTTTAGGCTTCGTTTAGTGAATGAGTTAAGTTTGAAAATTTTAAATTTGAGTTGAAAATTTTTATTGAATTTTCAGAAAAGATAAAAAATTTTTCAGAAAAAGATAAAGGGGGTATTTGGTGAATAAGTTTAGTTTAAGATTTTTAAGGCTCCGTTTGGTTCACCAGTTTGAGTTGGAAATTTTAAGTTTCAATAGTAATTTTTGTTGACTTTTCAGGAAAGACAAAAAAATTTTCAAAAAAGACAAAAAAACTTTTTAAAAAAATGACAAAAAAATCAGTTCAAACTAATAGTTTGAACCGACAAACCAAACATGCACTAAATTTCAATAGTAATTTTTTAGAAAAGATAAAAAACTTTTTCAGAAAAGATCAAAAATTTTTTCAAAAAAAGATAAAAATCATGATAAAAAAAATATAACTTAATTTAAGTTGAATTTATGTCCAAATAAACCCAAAAATTAAAATAAAAAAATATATTTTAATTTGAGATTGACTTGATTATCAAACAAGAAGTTTAATTCATTTTATTCAACATTGTGACGTGGAAGACTTAACACCTGTCATGTGACGGATTATGAGGCAGGACGACGAAAGGTCTTCTTATAGTCGGTAATAAGATAATAGATTAGAGAGAGGAGAGAGAGAAATAAGGAGAAAGGAGGGAGATTTGCGTCTGTCCCACCTGACATTTGCGTCGTTATGTTAAAAAAAAAAAAAAAAAAAAAAATTCTCAAGCAAGTGGGCAGCCACGATGGGGCCACGTCAGACGGTGGATGGTTGGCTGCCCCCTTTCTTTATTGACTACTTATAAATATTCACGATCAGGTTTCTAAAAAAGGTCAAGACGCGTTTGGTTACTCAGGCAAAAGAAAAAGAAAAGAAAAGAAGAAGCGTTTGGTTCGATCAAGGTGCCTCTGCAAGGATTGATCTTTCCTGGTCTGTTCCTACTCTTTTATGTTTCTGAGATTTCAATTCTCTCGTAGCTTATCGTTTATTAAAGAAATGATATCAATTTCCCTTTTTCTTTTATTAAAGAAATGATATCGTTTATTAAGTAATTTCTTGCTGAAAAGATGGTAAAGATCGGGGAAAAAAAAGGGGGAAACTAAGTAGAAATTTCGAGCTTCGTAGGAGAATCAAAACTCATGATTTCTTTGTGGTGTTTTATAAAATCAGAGCTTTGACTTCATTTCTCAAATCCCCTAATTTGTTCCGCCGTTTGCTTTTACGCCAGGGCTTGACTCCGCATCTCAGATCCCTAATTTTGTGAGAACGGAATCATCAAATATGGCGGAACCGGAGCCTTGATCTTTTCTCTCCTCTGCTATCAGTAAGATCTTTGACAGGATGAGTTCTCGAACGTTCTTGAACTTCTTCCGGGGAAAGAAATCCATTGGTGACCAGCTCAGGGCGTTGAAAAAGAAATTAGAGACAGCTAGTCTGTTACTCGATGACGCTGAAGACAGGCAGATCAGCGACTCTAGCGTGAAGAAATGGCTCGATGATCTCAAAGACATAATTTTCAGAGCAGATGACTTGATCGAGAAGATCAACGATGAATCTCGATCCAGACAGGAACTTGAATATGGAAGCACAGTGGCAATGATAATAAATTTCATGTCACCTTTTGAGTTCACTGAGTTTGAGAAAGCAGTCCAAGCTGAGGTAGAAATGGTCTTGTTGGAGGATTTAGACAGCCTTTTAGACAAAAGGGTTGTCCTTGGACTGAAAGCAGACACGCTATACACTGGATCTTCGCCAAGATTACCTGCTCCTCTGCGAGATGAATGTCAGGTTTATGGGAGAGATGCTGATAAAGAGGAGATTCTGAAGCTGTTGCTATCAGATGACGTTTGGGGCTCTAAGATAGGTGTGCTTCCCATAGTGGGCATGGGCGGCCTTGGCAAGACCACCATTGCCCAGCTCCTGTACGATGATGACAGATTAAATTGGTGCTTTGATTGCAAAGCATGGGTTACTGTATCGACTGAGTTTGATATTATTAGAATAGGAAAGACTATTTTGCAGCAGGTCAGCTCCCAAGATCCAAGTGGTAACAAGGAACCATCAGAGCGGCAGCGCCTATTGAAAGGTGCGTTGGAAGGCAAGAAATACTTATGTGTTCTTGATGATGTTTGGGACGAGGACTACAACAACTGGGATTTCCTAATGAGCACCTTTGCATATGGAGAACATGGAAGCAGGATTATCGTAACGACGCGCAGCCACAAAGTTGCATCGATTGTTAAGACTGGACCGGCTTATGAACTATGGCAAGTATCTAATGAAAGTTGCTGGCAAATCTTTGTGGACCATGCCTTCAATGGATCAGATTTGGATGCGGATCCAGCTTTAAAAGAAATTGGTAAAAGAATCGTCAAAAAGTGCAAGGGCATCCCGTTAGCAGTAACCTCTATTGCTGGTCCTCTACGCTGGGAAAGAAATCCAAGAAAGTGGGAATACATTCTAAGGAGCCATGTGTGGGAGTGGAGTAAAAGCCAGAGCAATGATCTTCTTCCGTCACTATGGTTGAGCTATTGTCATCTACCTTCATGTTTGAAGCAATGTTTTGCATATTGCTCTGTATTTCCCAAAGATTACGAATTTGAGAAGAACAAACTGATTTTGCTGTGGATGGCGCAAGGATTTTTGCAATTTGATCGGGAAGAAAAAAGATTGGAGGAAGTTGGAGAGGAGTACTTCAACATTCTAATGTCAAGGTCATTGTTCCAAAGATCAAGTCGTAGTGAGTCAAAGTTCATGATGCATGACCTTGTGCATGATTTAGCTATGTTTGTATCAAGTGAATTTTGTGTCGTACTTGATGATGAGAAGAACTTAAAGCATCTTTCAAGTAAGACTCGGCATTTTTCACACAATGTATCAGTTGATCAGGACTTGTGGACTAGTCTATCTGACGCCATACATTTGCGCACCTTCATAACAATAGGACAATATGTTTCGTCTTATCACTTGGTTGAAAAATTGACAACAGAACAAAGGTGCTTAAGAGTGCTCTCTCTATCTCTGGAAAGTTCAATCTCAACATTGCCTGATTCATTCAATAATCTCAAGCATCTGAGGTATTTGGACTTATCTGGTAGTGAAATTGCAGAGGTTCCCCGTTCCGTCTGTACTCTCTACAATTTGCAGACGCTGTTGTTGTCAAACTGCCAAAGACTTGCTCGATTGCCAACTCACATGGAAAGACTGATAAATTTGCGTCATCTTGTCACTGCTGGTACACCTCTGAAAGAGATGCCGCCCAATATGGGTAAGTTGCGAGAGTTGTGGATGTTATCTGATTATGTTTTGGGTGACCTCAATGGTGGTTCTAGCATTAGCGAGTTAAAGGAGCTTCAGCATTTAGGTGGGACACTTCGAATTTCGGGGCTTCAAAACATACAAAGTGTTGAGGACGTTCAAAAGGCCAATTTGAAAGAGAAGGTGAACCTTGAGGAGCTAGCTTTGGTATGGGAAGGTGAGACTACTGGCACAGGGAGAGAGAAGGACATACTTGACGCATTGCGACCCAACGCCAACTTGACAAGACTGGCTATTTATTCATATGCAGCTTCAAATTTCCCGAATTGGGTTGGAGATTCTTCGTTTTCAAAAATGGTGTCGCTGCATCTAACTGGTAATCGTGCTTCTTGTAGTTCTTTGCCGGCACTTGGGCAGTTATCTTCTCTGCGAGAGCTAGTGATTGGAAGTTTCCATGGGATGGAGAAAATAGGTGCTGAGTTTTACATTGGTCATAATTCTTTCGTTACTCCATTTCAGTCTTTAGAAACTCTAAAGTTTTATGATATGAGAGGCTGGAAAGAGTGGTCATTTGTTGTGCAAGATGACAAAGTATGTTTTCCTCGTCTCATAGAGCTTCGCCTTATTGATTGTATGAATCTAACTGATTGTAACGGGATAGGAATTGCCAGCATATTCAATAGCTGTGAAGATAAGGGGTCTCTTCCATTGGAGAAATTCCCAAAGCTGAGACATCTCAAGTTAATGCGGTGTGAAAATCTCAAATCACTGACTGTGGACTCACCGGATGGGATAGAAGCTCTACAAATTCAGAGTTGCTACAAATTGGAGTTCCCAGGGAGCCACCATTATGTGCACGCCAGAAGATTGACAATTGGATGTATTTCCGTGAAGTCGTTTCCATTAGACTACTTCCCAGAGCTTGAGGAGCTTCACTTGTACGATTGTCAGAATTTGGAATCTCTTGTTTTCACAGAAGAAACTGGCGCTGCATGTTACTCTCTAATCAGTTTGTTGGTACTAGATGATTGCAAGAATTTCAAGTCACTGCCTGAACACATGCACAGGCTTCTTCCATATCTTTCTGTTATGAGAATCCGTAATTGTCCAGAAATTGAGTCATTTCCTGAAGGAGGTTTGCCGTCTAATCTACATGAGCTTTCACTTGAGAATTGCCGCAAAATCATTGCACAACACTGGCACTGGGATCTGCAAGGATTGACTTCTTTGAGATCATTAGAAATTAGTTTTTGTCAAGATAAAATGTTGGACCTGTTTCCAGCGGGGTTGCTTCCCAGCTCTTTAACTTCGTACAGCCTCTCCAAATTTCCACACCTTAAACGACTAAACGGCAGTGCCTTTCAAAATGTTGCATCCCTTGATAGATTGTTGTTGTCTTACTGTGATGAGCTCCAGTTTTTGCCAGAAGAAGTACTGCTGCCCTCTTTTCTGCGTTCTTTGAGTATCAATGACTGTCCTTTTCTTGCACTACGGTACCGGCAAGGGGAAGGCCAGGATTGGTACAGGATTTCTCACGTTCCCGAGATTAGTATTTATGGCAAGATAGCGTGAGTATTTACATTTCCCTTCTCCTAGTTCTCCACTTCTAGTCTCATATATTTAGTGATACCCCTTATTTAAATTTTCAATTCTTTTTTTTTTTTTTTCTGTTTCTTAGAGCTGTTGGTTAATACTTTATTTTCAGATTCACAGGAACGCCTTTATGGATTCTAAAATAATTACTTAGTTTTACCTTTTTATTTTTCATTTAATGTTTATCTTTTTATTTTTCTCCCCTTTCTGCTAATATTTTCTCTTGAAATCCCTGCCATTCGTTTCTAGTGCACATGTATCATATGCTTGCTTTTTTTTTTTTTTCTTTTCATAGGTTCAATTTAAGTTTATACCTCACAAGTTGCACCAAAATTTAATGCTGGAGACAAACAAGTATTAATATTATAGAGCCAGAACCGTGTGACATTATGATTATATGTCGTTTAGAGCGTTCTAACATTTTAGCTTTTGTTTCTTTTAAATTTCAATGCTTTCCTCCTCCGCAAATCAAGTGAGGAGGCACATTGGGAAATGGAAAGTGAAGGGGAAGAGGATGGTCAATGTCAATCGGCAAGCAAGTTCGGCAACCATTATGTACTTTGCTCAACGGATGCATTTGACTGATAAATGAAGGTAAGAATTCTTTGTAGCTATGAACAAAACACGCTGCTATTTGTTGCAAAATCACAATTGTGATCCCTTTTAGGATATGCTATGAAAACTTTTTGGATCCCAGTTAATCAATCTAAAAACTGTCTTGAGTTTTTAAATCATTTCTGTTTTTCACTTTTTTTCCTTTTTAAATTTCCCGTGCATATTATTTGTTTTGATAGACGATGAGCATCACTCTCTCTCTCTCTCCATTTAAAAGTTTTTTTCTGGTAGCCCTTTACGCTATTCTTTTCCCCTTGGAAAAGATGCCTGCTATTCATTTCTGGCATATATACCATTAGTTGCATCTATTTTGGAGGTTTTAACTTCTACTGAAGACGACGATTGATATCAGTCAATCATCTGTCTCTTGCAACACTTAAACCTGGTCTATTTACAAATGAAGTGAAGTTTCTATTCTTTTATGCTTTTCAGCTATTACAAAAAAGATGGAACAGAGGATTCTACATCAACAAATGCTTAGAAGTTGTCACTCTGCTAGCAAGTATGTCCGATCCTTTTTTTTTTTTTTTTTGCCCCTTTGCGTTGTTTTTTTATTTTGTTTATGTTTTGTGTATTGTTTTTTGTTTTTGTTTTTTTGTTTTTTTGTTTTTTTTTCCCCCGAATGTCTATATGACCACATTCACGACTCATATTCAACTTCACGTCCAGACCTATAGTGATAAAAGTCAGCCAAAGCAACCTACCTTTGCTTTTCCCCAAGGGCGAAAAGCCTGTAGAATAAAAATTTTCCCTTGCAAGCTGCTGTACTTTATCTCCCTTTTTTTTTTTTTGGGTAAAAATTGCAAGCGTATGTACTTGTTTCTCACTATTTTTCAAATTTGTATATTAGTTAAAAGAAATTCTCTCCTTCTCAATCGGCTGCGTTCACTGCAGGATAGAAAGATCACCGTTTTGAGAAGTGCCAACGAAGGCCTTTTAAACTTTGCTTCCATCATATAAAGAAAGTTTCGTAAGCAATTTGCACCAAGTCTTACCGATGTGATAATCCCTGCAGTATTGCGTAACATGGCTCTTTTTACTCTTGGTATGAACAAACTGCACTGTTGTTCATTGCAAATACACTGTCATTATTACTTTTATCTCCAACCACAAGTCATGAAGGGAGATTATTTCTACATTCAAGTTCAAATATAAGTATTAATATTTGTTAAGGGTTATTTCCTAGGAGGTTATAGACGTATTGAACGGCCTCCGGAAACCCTATAAGTCACATTCTACGTAGGGCACCAAGTGTAATTCTCTAAAAGATTGTGAAAATGCCCAAGCACCAGAGAGGACGCTGCGATGGCACATACGGTGAATCTCTATTAGTCTCCGTGTTCTCTAGTTTCTGTATCAATTACTTTTTATTTACAATATTTACACGTAAATTTGAATAATTTACCTGTAAATTCGTTACTTTAATTTTCAGTAGTTTCCAATTTTACTTATTTTCAAGTAAGTCCCGTATCTTTTGGATGAAATATGTATTTATGAAATAATAAAAGAAAATCTTATTTACCGTGTCTAGAAAATCTAATACTAAAGGCTTGTTTAATTTACAAAAATAGAGAATCGGAATAGAGAATGAGAATCAATCCCATGTTTAGTTACATATTTTTATATTGGAATGTGAGTGAAATTGTGTGGGGCTCACACTAATTTAGGATTGAATAAGGGGATTGACTATCCCAAACCTTCCACTGAACTAGCACTCTCACTCCGAATATTAAAGTTAAGTTACTATTTTACCATCAATTTTACTTTCTTATTTGAGGATTGAAAAGAAAAAGTAAAATATTAAAATAATTCTAATTTTTTCATGCTTATTCATTTTTCCTTCACTTATTTTAATTCATTTTTTTTTACTCTATTAAATTTTTTTAAACAAAAAATTAAACAATTTAATTTTGTTACCTTAATATCATAATAGTTATTTTACTTTTGATTAGTGGTATGATAATAAATTAAAAAAATCAATCAATTTTTTAATTTTTGAAAACACAATAAATAAAGGGATATACAAGTAAATTTATAGCAACTAACTCTGATTCGTGTTCTAAGTAAACGCATGAATGGGATTGACAATGATTCTAATTCCGATTCCCAAAATCTAAGTAAATAGCATATTCTGACTCCAAATTCTGACTTCAAATCTAGCCTACTCTGAATCCTATCCACTCCGATTCATGATCACTCCAATTACAGGTAAGTAAACATGCCATAATAGTATTATTGTCATCAATAATATTTACCTTTAAATCTGATAATTTGCTTTGTACATATTTCTTAGATATTCCTGTCTTTACCTGACTATTTACCTGTAAATCCATTATTTACATTAGATTCCAAATTTACTTATTTTCAAGTAAATCCCATATCCTCTTGATAAAAGTCATATTTACTTCGCTTTCATTTCATTCATATTTACTTCGCTTTCATTTCATTGGACATCTTTAACTCAAATTTTTCATCTCAATTTTTTTTCCTTAAAAAGTCAACAAAAATAATAATTAATTTTTGAAAAGTCAACAAACTTTAACCTCAAAATTTGATCTCCAACCGACGAACTAAACATATCTGAAATTTTTTAAAAAAAAAATTTTAATTGTGTTAACTGATTTTAGTAAATTCAATATTTATAATAAATTTTCAATAGTAAATATGGTGTTTACAGTTAAATTGGAATATTTTTCTTATATTTACTTTGTACATATTTCTTAGGTATTCCGGTATTTACCTGAATATTTTTCATGTAAATTTGAATATTTACTTGCAAATACATTATTTACGCCATATTTACTTTAGATTTCAAATTTAGGTAAATCTCATATCTTCTAGATAAAATTCGTATTTACCAAATAAAAAACTATTAAAGTAAATCTGATATTTATCACATTAATGTGATATATACCATGTAAATAAATCAATTTATTTATATATTTGTAGTAATTATTAAAAATTAAAAACACCCCAAATATAAACAATCCCTAGATCCCTAATTCACACAAACACCAATGATAGCGATGGCCATTGCAGAGGGACTCGTGGCTGGAGAAGAAGCTAGGCTATGAAAGTCAAGAAACTTCCCTCACTTTGCCAAAGAAGAAAGCCCGTGGAGCCCAGAGATCATGACTCTCCAGGGAGATAGTGAACGTCCAGTTGCCGGGTAGATCTGTGATGTCCTAAAAATTTATAAACTTAATTAATGAATTATTATTATGGATTTTCTTCATTAATATGCTTTTAATGAATTATTTTGATGAATATCAAATTTCAAGATCATGACTGATAATATATGTATCATCGGTGTGATGATGTCGATGATTTAACAATGTTGAATTTCTCTATTTAAATGGGAAAATTTTAATACATAAAAGATGATGTGAACGACATAAAAATTTATACGAAAAAAAATTAGTTATGTCGTATCAGAGGTATAGCGATAATCTTTCGGAAGGACCCCGATTTTTATTAGTAGATCGATTTAATGATTTTAGTATTTATTTTGATCATATTAATAGTCAAGTTTTGAGAGCATGATTGGGAATTAATATGTCACATGGTTAGAAAATGAATTATTAGTATTTACTCTTAGGAAATCCAAAGGTGGGAGATTGATCAAGAATTGTGCTTGATTTGAAATCAATGGTGTAGATTTTATGCTAAGGGATCTTAGGCAAATCAATGGCCAAGCTTTGAATGATAAGTGACCAATGAGAGCTTAAGGTGAGGATAGGTGTGATGGAAGATCCAATGGATGTGAATAAGGATGATAACTTTGGATCAAGGGTGGAAATTGAAAGAAAGAAAAACCAAAAAAAAAAAAAAAGAAAAAGGAAAAAAGAAAGGGAAGCCAAGAGAATCCGGATTTTTGGTTCAAGAAACAAGGGAAAAAGTTGAACAAATGAGTGAAAGGAAAGTGATGCATGCATGCAACCACATGTAAGAGAAGGCATGGTCTTTTTTGACAATTTGACCTAAGGAAGAGGCATGTGAAAGTGACCCCTCATCTCAACCTTTTTGAACAAAGTTTCACCCCGAAAATCTTCCCAAAATAGCCGGCCATTGAAGGGCTAATTCAGCCAAATATTTTCAAATTTCATCCCTCAAAAGACAGCTCTCTCAAGGTCAAAGTTGGCTAAGCACAAACCCCTAACACCCCATTTTCTTTCTAACAAAAATCAAACCCAAAAACCTTAACTTCTCTAACCACCACCAAGCTCTAAACAAAACCAAAAACCACCAACACTACTCTCCATTTCCAACACTCCTCAAGCACCCTCCTCCATCCATTTTCAAGCTCTAAGGAACCCCGTCACCAAGATCGAAGAGGTGTGAGACGATGTTAGAAGAAGTTCTACTAGAGGTAACTTAGTGGTATTCTTCGTATTCTAGTCATTTTTGGAGAACTAAAGCATGATGTTTAGTTATGATCTTAATATTAGACTTTTCTTACCTAGGAAAAAGTTTTGAGAAGAACTTGGGAGGTTCGAGATCTTGAAGGATCCCTGGAGCATTTCGATAAAATTTATGAACTTTGTTGAAAGTTATAGTTGTTGTGGTGATATAGCATGCATTAGATGCTTTGGTATGAAAAATAAATTATATATTAAAATTCTACAGAGGATAAGCTTCATTTTAGGTTTTGGAATCACATTATTTGCTTTTATATGTCTAAAATTATGTGCTTTTGAAGTTGTGACACAAATAGAGAAAAAATGAACCTCCGAAACACAGACCAGCCACAGGTTTGTTACACTCCGAACCCTTTAGACTCAAAATTTTGGATTATAAGTTAGAGAACTAAAAACTAGATTCTTTGAGCTTTCCAATAAGGTATCATACGCCTTGAATGGATAAATGTACAATTTTTGACGAATTTCACAAGTTTGGGTTACAAACCGAAAATCCTTACTGGAACCCTGTACTAGCCACGGGTTTTGTAGATTTTGAATCAGTAAACCATAACTTTTTATAAAACTGTTTTGATCATATAAAATAGACATTATAAACTTTACAATGACATATCTTTTGTCTTATTTGGACTTGTAAGTAAATTGTATGGATTTTCTAATCTTACTCATGAATCTGGACTTGTAGTACAAACCTGGGACCAACAGTGACAAAACCTAAGTTTATGGTATGGAATGCTTAAGTACTAAAGGAAACAACTTACCACTGTAAAGTAGACATCTCAAGTTTCAAAATGAGATATCATGTGTTTAAAACGGATATGTACACGAATTTTAATAAATCCTTAAAGGTTGTATTGAAATCTGGAAATCCGAGATTTTACCATAAGACACTTAAGAAAACGTCCACATTAATATTTGAAATACTTGAAATCTGAGGAAACAAATTATAAAGACAGAAACTAGATATTTCAAGCTTTCTAACAAGTTATCAAGTGTCCAAAACGGAATTATACTCAAATCTAAATAAATCTTACAAGTTAAAACCCTACACCAATAAAATGATTAAACATTAAAATGTGACATAAGAGTAAGTCATAATATACGAATATATTTAGTTATGAAATGAGTTGATTTTAAGCGTATGAACAAATAATGTGAAAAATCCTAATTTCATAAATTAAAGCATAAGTTTTAATGGGCTAAGATAAAGAACACTAGAGGATTACTGGGCCTATCCCATGATATTACCTTGGCCCAATTAAATGAACATAACTAAGGGAATTGGACTAGCCCAATAGTAAAATTGAGGTATACTCTTAGGTGACTCCTTATCACCTTGATTAATTAATTAATTAATTAATTCATTCATTCATTCATTCATAACCAAATGTAATTTAATAAAGGAATTAATTAATTTATTGATTATTAATTAATTAATTAATTATAAGAGTTAATATATGATCATCAAGATTATTATGTTAAATAATTACATAATTATAATACATGATTAATTATAAATTAAGTAGCCTATTACTTAGATGTTCTTATGGACAGACGAAGCTATGCGGAGGCGGTGAAGGAAGGGAGTGGGATACCACCACGAAATTAATTTCCGCATTTAGACTTTGTAATTTATTTTGTAACGACTATAATTATAGTTATGTTCCAATGTTTTGGTACTACTAAATCAGTATGAGTACTCTATGAGAAAAAGACCTTAAACTCTTTCATTTTAATCAACATGAAACTATAGCTTTTTAAATATTATTTAAACACGAATTTAAACAGGATAATTATTTACTAGAGGTTTTTAATTTCCACAGATAAAAATTTTAATAATTCTAATTTTTATAGTATGAATATGTTTAAAAAAAAAATTTATGTATTTTTTTTTAGAACCGCATTTAATAAGTATTAAGACTAGATTAGATAAAATTAAGTAAGTTTGTCAACGGTTCGAAAAGTCGGGTCGTTACAAGATCAGCAGTGTCGTCTAAAGCAGTCCTCGTCGTTGGAGAAAACAATGACTCCCATGGAAGCAAACACCATGGGGTACTTGAGGAAGGTAGGGATAGATCTGGAATTTGGGGAAGAAAATAAGGAGAATGTGTTTTTTTTTTTTTTTTTGTTTCCCTAAGTCATAAAATATGCAATAATTTTCAATTAGTGTAATAGAATAGCTTATTTAGTACAATTTCTACCTAATTAAGGATCAATTAAGTCAAACAAAAAAAAAATTGTCAAGCTTTCAAAATCTCAACTCTATTGCTTTATTTGACATTTAAATTTAACTCCAACTAAACTATACTTTTTCATCTCAGTTTTTGTCTTTTTCTGAAAAATCAACAAAATTTATAACTAATTTTTAAAAAGTCAACCAATTCCAATTTAAAATTTTCATTCCCAACCAGTGAACCAAATGCATGCATATTAAACTTTTCCTCTTTTCTATTTTCAAAAAACTCAAATTTTAAAAATCCATAACATTCTCATTTAAAATCGAAATGAAATGATATGTATGGCAAAATGCTATCAACGAGACGAACGGGACAAGATTTATTTTGCATTTTTTTTTCCAAACACATTTTAAAATTTTATATTATTTTTATATTACATAACTTTTTCAAAAGTTTTCTTCCTAGACACATATTTCCAGTCAATTTTTAAAATATCATTTCTAGATGTCTTTCTAAATGGCCCATAATATTAAATGTCTTTCATAAATCCTACAGATGTGTGACTTCAACTAACAAAAAAAAATTAATTAAATTTTGGAGTTCATTTTCGTTCATTTCAGCCGAAGACAGCTAATTAGGGAGTTACAATTGGATAAAAAATAAATAAATAAAATAAAAAACAAAACAAAACACAAGGCGTCTTCAACCATCCTCCATTATTTAAATTAAATCACGCTGTCCAAATTAGGAAGTCCCAACAATGCCTGCTATCAAAAATCAAATAAAGGAAAACCATTAGGGATTTATATCTAAATAATCTTTTTCAAATAAGTTTCTAATAAATGACCGAAATTTTTAAAAATTAGTTAAATGATATATTTTTTTAAAGCAGTTAATCAATTTTCATAAATAATCAAAATCACTGATTAGTAATAACGTAAATAACTAAATTTTATAGTCAATCAATGATTGATCATTAGTTAATCACCATTTTTCATAGTTAATCATTGATTGAATAAATTTGAAAAATAACAAATGGTCATTTTCCTAAATAACAAAAAGTTGGGTAATCTATTAGATTATATGATTAAAAAAGACCACCTAACCTAATTTTTTATTTATAGCTAAATGACCTTTTTTTAATAAGTTTTTGAATAAATGACCCAAGTTTTTAAATATTAGTTAAAAAGCCTACAATGGTACGTTTGGTTTGACAATTAGAGTTGGTTAATTTTTCAAAAATTAGTTATAATATTTATTAACTTTTCAGAAAAAGACAAAAACTAAGATAAAAAATTTAAGTTGAAGTTGAAACACCAAATGGAGGCTAAGTTTTTAAAAATTTGTTAAAACGTTTTGTTTTCTTAGTTAATCAATGATTTACCATTGCTTAATCATTAATTGACTTATTGACTATCGATTAATTATTAATTAATCATAATATTACTCACCAACTTTTATAATCAATCATTGATTAACCTATAGTTAATCACTGATTGACTATAAATAATATTACCAATTTTTCGGTCAATTAATAATTAATTATTAATAAATCAATGATTTACACTTAAAAATAATTAAAACAACACCAACCCATTTAACACCCTTTCCTGTCTCTTTCTTTCCCTCTCTAATCTCCACTTGCATTGGCAGTAGATATTCTCCACCACTTGCCCTTGCCATTGGCATCTTGTCAATTGTCGTCACCCTTGCCATCAGCCTCTCGTCGCCAGAACAGAGTCGTCGTCCTCCCTCAACAACTAGATCTGGGACCTCCGCAACCTTCGCCGTCGTAGACCACCGCAACCTACACTGCCATAGATCTCGACTATGCTCCCTCTGCTGCTTTCACGACTTCCACTGGTGGGGGCCCGACATTGATCGAGGACGATGGGAGCTGTTGTTGCTACATCCATTGGCGGGCATCGGGACAGCAAGACTCACGTGCGAGAATCGCGACAAGTGTTGGATCTCCGGCATCCCGTTGCCGGCCGTCGCGAAACCGATGTCTAGAAGTCATGAGAGGAAGATGCAATTTGCTCTGATCTGACTTCCACTGCCGTTTACTCTAGTGATGACAAAACCCTTGGCAAACAAGTAAGAAATACAAAGGGAGAGGAAAAAAAAAATAGGTCAAATATGATTATTAGGCCAATTATCTAAAAATACAAAAGTTGGCTTATCTATTGTATTAAGTAATTTAAATAGGTCATCTAACCTAATTTTTCCTTTCATTACTATTTATTTCTAGATTTCCTCTCTCCTTTATCAATGTAAATGCTTTAATATTTTTGTTTCAGATACGACTTTTTTTTGTTTTTGTTTTTGTTTTTGTTTTTTTTGTGTTTAGAGCTAAAAAAGGAATAAATCACATTTGTATATTCTATGAGAATTTATTGTCCACATTGAGATTTTGTAAAATTTATAAGAATTGTTCTCAATATCTATCCAAACTAATTTTCAACTGTGCTAGTCAAATATTTTTTTTTGTTCAAATTATAAAAATCCAAACACCATATCAAGAGGACAATTTACATATATTAACATATATTATTCAATCCAAAATAACAGTTTCTTTCTTATAAAAAAAAAAAAATCCAAAATGACGGGTTAAATGGCTCCACAAAATGAACCCTAAATGTTTTTTATGGACTCACACGTGTGGAGATGTAAAATGTGCATAGTTTTATTTAGCTTCAATTTGAAATACAGTTTTAGTGCCTGTTTGGCACGGCAGTTCGGGCTGAAATATTTCAGTCCACTTCGAACCGAAAGTGCTTGGCTTAGCAGTTCTGTTTCAGCCTCCCTCTGACCTGTTCTACAGTGAACTGAAATGGGGCTACTGTTCATCAAGTCATCTCTGCCAGTTCTGTTGCCCTCGCATGCCTCTGCTCGGATTCTTCCCTCTCGGCTTTCTCCCCATCAGTTCCCATGTGGATCTATCAGTGTCGCTGTTGCATCTGACCCCCAACCCACTGAGGTGCTGAATCGGATTCAGTTCGCCCGTTCACCCACCACATTTGCTCTGTCCCAGGTAAGCTTAAAATCGATCCCATCTTCCATTCGCCCATGAAATCTGTGACCCAGATGCCACGGCCGTTCGGGAGGAAAACCCGAAGAAAAAACCCTAGGCCGATTACCCATTATTTCAGAGTAAGGCGAGCTTCCCGTCGACCCATTAAATCCTGCCCTATTCCGACGTTTCAAACCCCTGTCTACTCGTCCTCGGGTTCGAATTCGCCAACCCAAGTATGCATTCATCTCCCTATTGAGTTTCGCGATGTAAAGTTTTTTTTTTTTTTCTTGAATTTTTTTTGTTGATTTGTCTTGATGAAGTCTCCTATTTACTGTCTAACTCGAATGTGCAAATATCGATTTTAACGTTTTCTGTGGTCTGGAAATCTTGAGGTTGTTGGTTTCTGTGTATGGGTTTCAGGCACGAAATCTTGGCTATGTTTGGGTTCTTTGTTTAGCAAAATCCGTGTGGTATGACTCAGGGTTTTTGGGTTTCGTTGGTTTTGTTTATTGCCCAATGTGATTTCGTTGTTAGTTGCTTCTCACACTGAGCATCTGTTGTGGTTTTGGCTTTATTTTGAGTTTGCATATCGTGCCTTAACAGATGTTGGGGTTCTGTGTTATCTAATTCTTTCTTAGAGGGTTTCTGTGGCTTGGTTTCAGTCACGAAATCTTGCCTATGTTTGGGTTCTTTGTTTAGCTTAGTACGTGTGCTATGACTCAGGGTTTTCGATTTGTGAATGGTTTTGTTTATTGCCCAATGCGATTTCCTGGTTATTTGCGTCTCAAACTTAGCGGTTGAGGTGGTTTTTGCATTACTTTTAGTTTGCATATCGTGCCTTAACAATCTTTGTGGTTATTTGAAGCTTTTTCATTGCATTCTCATCACGGATTCGGCTTGTGTACATGTACCAATAATGTGGATTATTCACTGTTTTTTGATACTTTGGTTTGCTTAATTGGATTTGTGGGGGGATTTGGGTTTGGATTCGTTTTTCATGCGCTTTTGTTTACTGTTTTTTTTTTTTTTTTTTTGGCCAAGTATAGCCTTTTCGATGGGTTTGGCTCCTGGGGGGATAGTGATAGGTTTTGGCTCCTGGTTTTGGCGTTGGTCTTTTGGCCGTGTACCCTGCTATCACCGGATTTGTGGGGGGTTTGGGTTTGGAAGTGTTTTGCATACCTTGCCTAATATTATGTTTTTTTTGTTCTATCATTGTCAAACTTAGGATAAGGGTGGTTTGAGGTAATAAACCGAGATCTCGGGTCTGTTTTACTAATGTGTTCCATACATGTGTTTTGTATAGGGGATTTCACTTGGTTTTGGGTATCAAACCGAGCCTACGGTGTTTTTTTTTTTTCCCTTGGCTATTTTAAGTTGGGTGTTTTACATCGTGTCTAACGTTCAACTTAAAGTCGGTCTTAGCGATGATTTATACATCATATCCAATTGTCGGTACTGTAATCTGACTGGTGAGTTAATGACCCGTTGGTAAGTGGTCGATACCGGTGCGTAATCACTCGTTGACCATGATGGGGCTTCATCCCCTTCACTTGGTTGACCCGAGACCCAGTGGTTATATTCCATGGTATCTATACATGTACTAGCGGTTCACTGACATGCCTCAGATTAAACTAGCGGTTCACTGGCATGCCTCAGATTAAACTGTCGAGTAATTTATACTGAGCTAACCCTTCCTCTTATTTTCTTGCATTTAGTTAAGTTTGTTTGGTTTTGTTCTTGCATTTCTTAAGGAAATGCCTCGCAAAGCAACGGGGGAGTCGTATCACTGGGATCAAGCTAAGGAAACAGTTTTCCTTCAAAAGCTTGATTACTACGTGGCCTGCAACTCCGGTAAACACCCTCCTCTTCCAACCCTGGAAAGCTGGGCCAACGAGTTTAACTCTGCGTGTGGAGGCGTTCCTGCATACGGCATAACGTTACAGTAGAAGAAGGATAGGATGAGAAAAATATATCGAGGTTGGAAGGCATTGCAATGTTGGACAGGCCTAGGATACAACCCGCTCACGGACAGAGTCATCTGCTCAGACGACGCGTGGCACAGTTTTATTCATGTAATATAACATCCACCTATTAACTCAAGTGTAGTACATATTTTATGCCCACATTAATATTGTACATAATAATAAGACAATTCTGGTTTCGTTGTAGATCCATAAAAAGTGCAATCATCTCCGTTACGAGGGGCTGCGGAACAAGGAGCTCTATCAAAACATATTTGAGAAGAAGCATGCGGCTAGTGCCTCGGGCTACGGTTCAGTTTCGATGCCACATGAGACGGAGGCGCCTGTCGACCTTGACGCCTCCCAGGACACCTTCGGCATAGGCCCGGTGAGCGGGGACGATCTGACCCCTTTGTCTGGTAGCCGCAGGCGCAACAACAGAAGAGCCGGTGCCGCTGCCGTTCCTGCACGATCTAGGGGCAGTTCTGGCAAGAGGAAGCAGAGGGACGAGACGGATGAGATGACATTCATGGCAATGCAGGAAATTGTCAGCCATTTCCGTGGCCGATCCGAATCAGGCACAAGTAATTCACAATCAAGCCGATGCGATCACATGCTGTTGTGCATGGAAATTATGACGGAGATGGGTGTTCCACCCAATGAGCGGACAATGATGTGGCATTACTTCTCGAGCCATCCAGAAAACAAGCGTACATTCCACAAGCTGCCCGAGATCGATAGGCGAGAAATTGTTGCATCCGTTGTTCGGTCGCAGCGGCCACCGCCCGCTTGAGTGTCTTGTTTGGCTTTTTTTTTTTTTATTGTGCTTCGTAAGCTGTTTTCTTTTCCAGGTTTTTTTTTATCTAAATTTTTTAAGTTACCCCGACATGCCTCCATTTGATTGACATCTTCTGTGTGCAAGGATTATTTATGTTATTTTTTTATTTACCAAAAATTTGGTCGACCCATTCACTTGTTGATTATTTATGTTTGATTGATTTTTCTAAAATTCCGTATTAACTACCGTTAAATGTGTTGGTTTAGTAATGACAAATATTTAACCATCTCGCCTCACATGCTTTGCATCAGCGTCCCAATCAATTTTGTGGTTGAACATCAAGCTACTAGAAAAATGAACAGCCACAGTTCAGAAACCGAGCCGGATGAGAAGGGCGTTAGCTCTGATCGCGAGTATAGTAATGATGACAAATATTATGCGATGGCAGTTGTCTCAACGACGAACAGTAGTCGTGGCAGACGGCGGGAACCGCAACCAATGCATAATTCACTATTGACCGGGAGAATGCATGTTCAAGAGATTTTGAACGGCCACGACGAAATAATTCTTACACTCATCAGTATGAAATCGGCAACGTTCAGATCGTTCAGTGATGTAACGACCCGACTTTTTGGACCGTTAACAAACTTACTTAAGTCTTAACACTTATTTAAATTCGGTTCTAAAAAAGATACTAAATTTTTTTTTTTTTAAATCGTATTCATACTATAAAAATTAGAATTATTAATATTTTTATATGTGGAAATTAAAAACCACTAGTAAATAATTATCCTATTTAAATTCATGTTTAAATAATATTTAAAAAGCTATAACTTCATGTTGATTAAAGCAAAAGAGTCAAAGGTCTTTTTCTCATGGAGTACTCATACTAATTTAGTAATTCCAAAACATTGGGACATAACTATAATTACGGTCGTTACAAAATAAATTACGAAGTCTAAATGCGGAAATTAAATTTCGTGGTGGTATCCCACTCCCTTCCTTCACCGCCTCCGCATAGCTTCGCCTGTCCATAAGAACATCTAAGTAATAGGCTGCTTACCCGCGTTACCTACAGCACGAACACACACGTATAAGCTTTCGCTCAGCAAGTACAAACAATATCTCACAAAACATTTTCATAAGTCATATCATCACATGTAATTATCAAGAATGTTCAAAATGCATGGAATCATGTGTGTTCAATTATGCTTCATTATATACATATCTTGTCTACTTAAGGGCCCCTATGTCGTACCCATATGCGCGTAACCAATGGGGAGTTAGGGGAGCGACCCTCTAACAACCTCCAAGGTCATATCTTATAATTTCGTTCTTATCATATCCTCTCACTAATTGGAGGTTGGTACGACACTTAATCCTATCTTTCATTAGCCTCATTCTTATTATTTATGACAATGTGTAGATTTACATGTCACTATGCATTTATCATTACGGCATACATATCTGTGAGGCATGTCAATTATATCAGTGCAAGAGAATTTATGCACATCAAATACTTAATCAAAGCAATACGTATAATTTATAGACTCATCACATCATCAAGTCAAGTCATAACAAACGTTGAGCATCATCAAAGAAAACATTTTGTTTCATGCTGTAGGTGAGGTTTGTACTTACTTGTCTTATGTGCTTAACTTCGGGAATTGTATCTCCTACTATGCGGATTTGAGAAATTGTCCTGATTTAACAATAACTCATTATTAGGTAAAATCATGGTTATATTACTTTATTCAATTATTCATTTATTTTATAAACTAGAGTGAACTTAATTTACTTATATCATAATTAACCTTAATAATTAATTATTATTAATTATTAAACGCTAAAGTAATTTTACTAATTATTATTAATTAATTAATTAATTTATTAATTAATTTTATTAATTAATTGAATTGATTAAATAATTAATTAAATAATATTTAATTATTACATTAATTAATTGAGTTATTAAAATTAAATCATATAATTTTAGTTGACTTGATAATAATTAAATTATTAATAATTGTTACTTAAATATTCTTTCTCATATAATAATTAATAATTATTAATTCTAATATTAATGATTAATAATTTGATTAATCTGATAATTAATATTTGATTAATCTCTAGTTAATCATCCCTAATTATTTTGATGATTATATCAATGATTAATGATTAATGATTAATTAATTTATAATTAATCATGTATTATAATTATGTAATTATTTAACATAATAATCCTGATTATCATATATTAACTCTTATAATTAATTAATTAATTAATAATCAATTAATTAATTAATTCCTTTATCAAATTACATTTGGTTATGAATTAATTAATTTATTTATTTATTTATTTATTAATTAATCAATCAAGGTAATAAGAAGTCACCTAAGGATATACCTCTATTTTACTATTGGGCTAGTCCAATTCCCTTAGTTATGTTCATTTAGTTGGGCCAAGGCAATCTCATGGAATAGGCCCAGTAACCTTCTAGTATATTTTATCTTAGCCCATTAAAACTTATGATTCAACTTTAAAAACTTAGGGTTTTTCAAATCATTAGATCATATACTTAAAATCAACTCATTTCATAACTAAATTTATTCGTATGTTATGTTTACCCATATGTCACATTTTAATGTTTAATCATTTTATCGGTGTAGGGCTTTAACTTGTAAGATTTATTTAAATTTGAGTATAATTCCGTTTTGGACACTTGATAACTTTTTGGAAAGCTTGAAACATCTAGTTTCTGTCTCTATAATTTGTTTCCTCAGATTTCAAGCATTTCAAATGATAATGTGGACGTTTTCTTAAGTGTCTTATGGTAAAATCTCATATTTTCATATTTCAATACAATCTTTAAGGATTTATTAAAATTCATATACATAACCGTTTTAAACACATGATATCTCATTTTGAAGCTTAAGATGTCTACTTTACAGTGGTAAAGTTATTTCTTTTAGTACTTAAGCATTTCATACCATAAACTTAGGTTTTGTCACTATTGGTCCCATGTTTGCACTACCAGTCCAGTTTCATGAATAAGATTTAAAAATCCATAACAATTTACTTACAAGTCCAAATAAGACAAAAGATATGTCATTGGAAAGCTTATAATGTCTATTTTGTATAACAAAAACAGTTTTATAAAAAGTTATGGTTTGCTGAGTCAAAAACAACAAAACCCGTAGCTAGTACCGGGTTCCAGCAAGGTTTTTCGGTTCGTAGACCAAACTTGTAAAATTCACCAAAAATCGTACATTTATCCAATCAAGGCGTATGATACCTTGTTGGAAAGCTTAAAGAATCTAGTTTTTAGTTCTCTAACTTATAAACCAAAATTTTGAGTTTAAATGGTTCGGAGTATAAAAACCCGTGGCTGGTCAGTGGCTCGGAGGTTCATTTCTTCCCTAGTTTTTTGTCACAACTTCAAATGCACATAACTTTATACATATAAAAGCAAATCAAGTGATTCCAAAGCCTAAAATGAAGCTTATCCTCTGTAGGATCTTAATATATAATTTATTTTTCATACCAAAGCTTTTAATGCATGCTATATCACCACAACAACTACGACCTTCAACAAAGTTCACAAATCTTACCGAAATGCTCCGGGGATCCTTCAAGATCTTGAACCTCCCGAGTTCTTCTCAAAACTTTTTCCTAGGTAAGAAAAATCTAATATTAAGATCATAACTAAATATCATATTTTTTTTTTCTAAAAATAACTAAAACCCGAATAGCACCACTATGTTACCTCTAGTAAAACGTCCTCTAACTCCGTCTCGCACTTCTTCGATCTTGGTGTTGGGGTTCCTTAGACCTTGAAAATGGATGGAGGAGGTGCTTGAGGAGTGTTAGAGATGGAGAGTAGTGTTGGTGGTTCTTGGTTTTGTTTAGAGCTTGATTTGTGTGAGAAAGAAAATGGGGTGTTAGGGGTTTGTGCTTAGCTAACTTTGGCCTTGAGAGAGTTGTCTTTTGGGAGATGAAATTTGAAAAATATTGGCTGAATTAGCCCTTCAATGGCCGGCTGTTTTGGGAGCAAAAGTGAGTGAAATTTGGTTCAAAAAGTTGAGATGAAAGGTCACTATCACTTGCTTCTTCTCTAGGTCAAATTACCCAAAAAAACCATGCCATTTCTTACTTGTGGTTGCATGCATGCACCACTTTCCTCATTTCTCTTTTGTTCACAATTTTTTTTCTTGTTTCTTGAACCAACAAAACCGACCCCCCTTATGCTTCCTTCTTTTTTTTTTTTTTTCTTTTAATATCCACCCTTGATCCAAAGTTATCATACTTATTCTCACCCATTGGATCTTCCATCACATCAATCCTTAATCTAAGTTCTCATTGGTCACTTATCCTCCAAGGTTTGGCCATTGATTTGCCTAGGATTCTCTAGCATCAAATCTACACCATTGATTTCAAATCAAGCACAATTCTTGATTAATCTCCCACCTTTGGATTTCCTAAGAGTAAATACTAATAATTAATTTTCTATCCATGTGACACATTAAATCCCCAAACATGCTCTCAAATCTTGACTATTAGTATGCTCAAAATAAATACTAAGATCATTAAATTGATCTACTAATAAAAATCGGGGTCCTTACGAAAAATTATCGCTATACCTCTAATACGACATAACTAATTTCTTACGTATAAATTTTCATGTCGTTCATCACATGTTTTAGGTATTTAAAATTTCTCATTTAAATAGAGAAACTCAACATTGTTAAATCATCGACATCATCACACCGATGATACATATATTATCAGTCATGATCTTGAAATTTGATATTCATCAAAATAATTCACTAAAAGCATATTAATGAATAAAATTCATAATAACAATTCATTAATTAAGCTTATGAATTTCTAGGGCATCACAAGTGATCTATTACGCAGACGACAGTTATTGAAGCCAACGCGCAACATGGACGTCGACGAGCAGTTATGTATTTTTTTATCCATTTGCACACAAGGGGCCACGATCCGACACATTACGTACTTGTTCCAACATTCTGTAGAGAAAACCTCTCGTTGGTTTTATAAAGTTCTGCAGGTTATATGTTCACTGAAGGACGAGTTCATATGCCCACCAGATTACACGGATGTTCAACCTTTGATTCAGGAGCACGCCTACAAATATCGACCATGGTTTGATGTATGGTTTTTTGTTCTAACATAACATCAGCGCACGAAATATTTATTTCAAAATGTAAATTTATGGTACGATGCATTAAATTTGACTCATATTGACACAGGGTTGTGTTGGGGCTATTGATGGGACACACATCCCGTGTGTGCCACCGGAAGCCAATTCGGAAGGCTGGATCAACAGGAAAGGGTATTGCTCGCAAAATGTTCTAGCGGCATGCTCGTTCGACATGAGGTTCACGTACATGTTGGCAGGGTTCGAGGGATCGTGTCACGACGCCTTTGTGCTGGACGAGGCAATAGCAATCCACGGGTTCCCAATCCCGCCACCAGGTCAGTAAAAATAGCACGTATAAAGCAGTTTTAATATTTAACAGACTATTAAATAAAATATCAAACGTGTCATTCATATGGATTGCTTGGTTGCAGGTAAATTTTACTTGGCTGACTCGGGGTACGCTAACATGGATTGCTTCTTGTCCCCTTTCCGACGGGAGACTTATCATTTACCAGAATACCGAACGCGGCGTGGCGGGCTACGCAACCGTAGGGAAGTATTTAATTACACACACTCGTCTCTGCGGAATTGTATTGAGAGAACATTTGGTGTCTGGAAGTCTCGGTTCAAGATACTTAAAGGCGTTAACAGTTACCCGATGGGTAAGCAAAAAATGATCCCATCGCATGCGCGGTTGTGCATAATTTCATCAGGATGGTGGAAGCGGGCGATCCCGTAACTGAAGAGTACGAGGCGGATTGTGAATTGGTAAGTGAGACCACCGATGTGAATTCTGATTACGTGCTTGAGGACGGGATCGAGGTACCAGAGCCTAGTATCGGAACGCAGGACGACATATCAAGCCGGGGTGCAATGAATCAGGTAAGAGAAATGATGGCTAATGACATGTGGGTCAGATATCAAATATCTCCATGGTATAGAACCAGTTGAAATGTAGCATGGTGGGAAGGTTTGGGATGTTTTACACGGGGGTTATTGGAATTTGTAATTTTTGTCTTCGTTAACAGACTTTTTTTCCACTTTAGTTTGTTGTATTATATGGCAATGAATGAAATTTATCAAAATATTATGATGACCCCAGCTGATTGGTATTAATTTTAGTGAGAAATGAGAGAGTCAGAAAAAATATTTTTATGCGTTTAACCATATTTTTCAACGAATTAAGTGCTAAAATGCATAGCGTTTAACAAAGTACAAAGGAATTTTTTTAACCATCGAAGTTACGGAAAAATATTAGGTACAAATGTCCCAATCAGGTATGTTTAAATTATGTCACCGGAGTTTTCTGAAAAATAAAATTGGTTTTGTTTTCAAGTAAATGATTGTGGATATTAAATTGAGCGTTTTTGAATTATTCGATTTTCCGCCTTTGCAACGTAGAATAGGATGTGAAATTGTGTTTTTTTCAGATGCGTTGTCATTTGTAAGTTAGATTAGTTAATACTTTTGAAAAAGTATTTAGACATTTATTGCCTTTCAAGAGCTATAAAATAAAATTAGGTGTAAAAGTACAGTTTAGTTGGAGTTTAGATAAGCTACCGAAGAAAAAGAAGGAAAAAAATTGGTTTCAGTCAATTAAACTTTATCCAAACAGGGCCCTTGTTTTTTTAAAAAATTATTCATCTCAAACTTTTTTACCAAACAACCAACTCAAACCCAACTTTTTTTTTCAAACAATTTACCAAACACTATCATTTTCAACTCAACTTACATCAACTCAAACTCAACTCAAACTTTTTAACTCAAACTGACGAATCAAACGGGCCCTAAAATGAAATTTTTATGCTGAAATTGACTGATTTTTTAAAAATCAATTATAATTTTTATTTATTTTAAAAAAATTAATATGAGAATCTTATAGGGTGTTTGGTGTGTAAGTTTGAGTTAAGATTTTTAAGTTGTAATAGTAATGTTTGTTATATATGTCAGGAGTGAATTAGTAAAATAACCTAATGAGATTATAAAATTTGCAAAATAACCTTTAAAAAAGTTTTATTAGCAAAATAACTTTTGCTTGAAAAAAATAATTCAAAAACTAAATAATAAGATTAAAAAAATACAAAAAAACAGAAAAGCATTCTAAAATAACCTTTCCTCCTCCTCCTGAACTCCCTGAACTGAACTCCCTCTTCTTTCTTCTTTGTCGAGCCCGAGTACTCCTTCTTCTCCTCCGTCGTTCGTCTGCGTCTTTCGTCGTCCGGATCAGCGAGCCATCAACAGCCGCTACTGCTTCATTTTCGAGCAAATTTCTACACTTTCTATTCATTCTCCTGAACTGCTTCTTCTTCGTGGAGCCCGAGTACTATTTCCCCTCTGTCCAATAGTTCGTCTGCGTCTTTCATCGCCAGGATCAGCGAGCCAGGAGCTGCTTCTTCTTCATTTTCGAGCAAAAGGGTCCGACTTTTCCTGTTTTTCTTCTTCACCCTGGTTTGTTTGGTTTTGTTGCTGCGTTGTGAGTAGAAATTTGTGAAATGGTGAACCTGTTGTGAAATGGTGAAATGGTGAAATTTGTGAAATATGTAAAAAACTCATTAGTCTATTTTACTAAATCACTCGTGTTGTGAGCTGTTGATTTTCTTTAATTTGGAAATGGTGAACCTCTAGGGCTTGAATTCGGAACTGTTGGACTGAGAATTTGAGTAATGTGGTTGAAACTTGGGTGTAATCGGGAATTTGCGATTTAGTTTTGGATTTTGTGGCTAGAGTCTGCATTGGCCATGGATAAGGACGCATGTAGTGGCGGGGTGAATGTTGAGTTCGAGAGGGATCTATCACGAGGTGTAGGGACTAGATACAGTGAGGGTGATAATTTCGAATGCCAGCAACATCCCTTACAAGACGAACAAGTAAGAGATGGTGCCGAATATACCGATGACAGGGTAGTTGCTATGCAAGCCGAGGCAACAGAGGAAAATGTAAGAAACGACGATAAAAGACCGGAAACGCAGCGGAAAAGAGCGCCAGTCTTTCTATCACCTTATGTGGTACAGTTGCCAAAAAGGCTTCAGCCCTCAATGTCCGATGTTGAAAAACAGTTGCAAGCTCCTGCAAAGCCTACAAAAACGCTTTGATCAAGAAATCTAGTCTTGTCAATACATTGATTTACAATACAGTTATATATGCATATGTAAATATAATCTTGAATTCATATTTTGGTCTTTAACGCTTCAATGTTAAGTGGTGGTTTATTTTTATAAGCGAACGCAAAAATTACCATATCAAAGTATCAAAATGTCCGGCCGTTCCAAAGTAAATGTTTACCTTTTTTTTTTTTTTTTTTTCCCCTGGAGCAAAAACACCCATCAACGTTGCCAATGTCTTCAGCCATGGATGATTTGCCTCTAAACCATCGGAACGATCAGGACCGACCACCCAAAATGGCGGAACGACCACTAAAAAGACTTGAAAAATGTTGACTTTTGTGAAATTTTTTGCCGTTAATTGAAAAAATTAGGAAAAAGTCACCAACGTCTAAAGGCATGTATGAGAAGCCCAACAAACCTCGGAACGACCTCTAAAAAGACTTGAAAAATATTGACTTTTAGTAAAATTTTTACTGTTAATTGAAAAAATTAGAAAAAAGTCAGCAACTACTAGAGACATATATGAGAAGCCCAACAAACCTCGGAACGACCATGAACGACCGCGGAACGACCATCGAAAAAGACGGAACGACCCCTAAAAAGACTTCAAAAATGTTGACTTTTAGTAAAATTTTTACCGTTAATTGAAAAAATTAGAAAAAAGTCACCAACTACTAGAGACATATAGGAGAAGCCCAACAAACCTTGGAACGACCAGGAACGACCGCGGAACGACCATCGAGAAAGACGGAATGACCCCTAAAAAGACTTCAAAAATGTTGACTTTTAGTAAAATTTATACCGTTAATTGAAAAAATTAGAAAAAAGTCACCAACTACTAGAGGCATATATGAGAAGCCCAACAAACCTCGGAACGACCAGAAACGACCGTGGAACGACCATCAAAAAAGACGGAACGACCCCTAAAAAGACTTCAAAAATGTTAACTTTTAGTAAAATTTATACCGTTAATTGAAAAAATTAGAAAAAATTCAGCAACTACTAGAGACATATATGAGAAGCCCAACAAACCTCGGAACGACCATGAACGACCGCGGAACGACCATCGAAAAAGACGGAACGACCCCTAAAAAGACTTCAAAAATGTTGACTTTTAGTAAAATTTATACCGTTAATTGAAAAAATTAGAAAAAAGTCACCAACTACTAGAGGCATATATGAGAAGCCCAACAAACCTCGGAACGACCAGGAATGACCGTGGAACGACCATCGAAAAAGACGGAACGACCCCTAAAAAGACTTCAAAAATGTTGACTTTTAGTAAAATTTATACCGTTAATTGAAAAAATTAGAAAAAAGTCACCAACTACTAGAGGCATATATGAGAAGCCCAACAAACCTCGGAACGACCAGGAACGACCGTAGAACGACCATCGAAAAAGACGGAACGACCCCTAAAAAGACTTCAAAAATGTTGACTTTTAGTAAAATTTATACCGTTAATTGAAAAAATTAGAAAAAATTCACCAACTACTAGAGACATATATGAGAAGCCCAACAAACCTCGGAATGACTAGGAACGACCGCGGAACGACCATCGAAAAGGCGGAACGACCTCTAAAAAAGACTTGGAAAATGTTGACTTTTGTGAAATTTTTTACCGTTAATTGAAAAAATTAGAAAAAAGTCACCAACAATTAGAGGCATGTATGAGAAGCCCAACAAACCTCGGAAGGACCGCGGAACGACCATCGAAAATGGCGGAACGACCTCTAAAAGTCACTTGGAAAGTGTTGACTTTTGTGAAATTTTTTACCGTTAATTGAAAAAATTAGAAAAAAATCACCAACAACTAGAGGCATGTATGAAAAGCCCAACAAACCTCGGAACGACCAGGAACGACCGCGGAACGACCATCGAAAAAGCGGAACGACCTCTAAAAAAGACTTGGAAAAGGTTGACTTTTGTGAAATTTTTTACCGTTAATTGAAAAAATTAGAAAAAAGTCACCAACAATTAGAGGCATGTATGAGAAGCCCAACAAACCTCGGAACGACCGCGGAACGACCATCGAAAATGGCGGAACGACCTCTAAAAGTCACTTGGAAAGTGTTGACTTTTGTGAAATTTTTTACCGTTAATTGAAAAAATTAGAAAAAAATCACCAACAACTAGAGGCATGTATGAAAAGCCCAACAAACCTCGGAACGACCAGGAACGACCGCGGAACGACCATCGAAAAAGCGGAACGACCTCTAAAAAAGACTTGGAAAAGGTTGACTTTTGTGAAATTTTTTACCGTTAATTGAAAAAATTAGAAAAAAGTCACCAACAATTAGAGGCATGTATGAGAAGCCCAACAAACCTCGGAACGACCAGGAACGACCGCGGAACGACCATCGAAAATAGCGGAACGACCTCTAAAAGTCACTTGGAAAGTGTTGACTTTTGTGAAATTTTTTACCGTTAATTGAAAAAATTAGAAAAAAGTCACCAACTAATAGAGGCTTGTATGAGAAGCCCATCAACGTCTAGAACGACCAGGAACGACCAGGAACGACCATCCAAAAGTGCGGAACGACCATTGAAAAGTGCGGAACGACCACTAATTTTTTTGGTCGTTCCGGACTTTTGGATGGTCGTTCCGCGGTCGTTCCTGGTCGTTCCGGATGTTGATGGGCTTCTCATACAAGCCTCTAGCAGTTTGTGATTTTTTTTGAATTTTTTCATTTAACGGTAGAAAATTTGGAAAAGTCAACCTTTTCTAAGTGACTTTTCAATGGTCGTTCCGCACTTTTGGATGGTCGTTCCGCGGTCGTTCCTAGTCGTTCCATACGTTGATGGGCTTCTCATACAAGCCTCTATTAGTTGGTGACTTTTTTCTAATTTTTTCAATTAACGGTAAAAAATTTCACAAAAGTCAACACTTTCCAAGTTACTTTTAGAGGTCGTTCCGCCATTTTTGATGGTCGTTCCGCGGTCGTTCTGAGGTTTTTTGGGCTTCTCATACATGCCTCTAGTTGTTGGTGACTTTTTTCTAATTTTTTCAATTAACGGTAAAAAATTTCACAAAAGTCAACACTTTCCAAGTTACTTTTAGAGGTCGTTCCGCCGTTTTCGATGGTTGTTCCGAGGTTTGTTGGGCTTCTCATACATGCCTCTAGTAGTTGGTGACTTGTTTTTAATTTTTTCAATTAACGGTAAAAAATTTACTAAAAAGTCAACATTTTTCAAGTCTTTTTAGAGGTCGTTCCGCCTTTTTGGATGGTCGTTCCGAATTTGTTCCTGGTCATTCCAAGGTTTGTTGGGCTTCTCATACATGCCTCTAGTAGTTGGTGACTTTTTTCTAATTTTTTCAATTAACGGTAAAAAATTTCACAAAAGTCAACATTTTCCAAGTGACTTTTAGAGGTCGTTTCGCCTTTTCGGATGGTCGTTCCGCAGTCGTTCCTGGTCGTTCTGAGGGTTGATGGGCTTCTCATACGTGCCTCTAGTAGTTGGTGACTTTTTTCTATTTTTTTCAATTAACGGTAAAAAATTTCACAAAAGTCAACATTTTCCAAGTGACTTTTAGAGGTCGTTCCGCCTTTTCGGATGGTCGTTCTGCGGTCGTTCCTAGTCGTTCCGATATTTGATGGGCTTCTCATACATGCCTCTAGTAGTTTGTGACTTTTTTCTAATTTTTTCAATTAACGGTAAAAAATTTCACAAAAGTCAACCTTTTCCGAGTCTTTTTTAGAGGTCGTTCCGCCTTTTTGGATGGTCGTTCCGCGGTCGTTCCTGGTCGTTCCGATGGTTTATTGGCTTCTCATACATACCTTTAGTCATTGGTGACATTTTTTTTTTTTTTTTTCATTTAACGGTAAAAAATTTGAAAAAAGACAACATTTTCCTCAGATTTTTCAGTGGTCGTTCCGCCCTTTTCGATGGTCGTTCCGCGGTCGTTCCTGGTCGTTCCGAAGGTTTGGAGGCTTGTTATACTTGCCTTTAGACGTTGGTGACTTTTTTTTAATTTTTTCATTTAACGGTAAAAAATTTGAAAAAAGTCAACCTTTTCCAAGTCTTTTTTAGTGGTCGTTCGGCCATTTTGGATGGTCGTTCCTAGTCGTTCCGATGGTTTATAGGCTTCTCATACATGCCTTTAGACGGTTGTGACTTTTTTTTTAATTTTTTCATTTAACGGTAAACAATTTGAAAAAAGTCAACCTTTTCCAAGTCCTTTTTAGTGGTCATTCGGCCATTTTGGATGGTCGTTCCGCGGTTGTTCCTGGTCGTTCCGATGTTTTATCGGCTTCTCATACATGCCTTTAGACGTTGGTTACTTTTTTTTAATTTTTTCATTTAACGGTAAAAAATTTGAAAAAAGTCAACATTTTCCTCAGATTTTTCAGTGGTCATTCCGCCCTTTTCGATGGTCGTTCCACGGTCGTTCCAAGGGTTGATGGCTTCTCATACGTGCCTTTAGTAGTTAGTGACTTTTTTCTAATTTTTTCATTTAACGGTAAAATTTTTGAAAACAGTCAACATTTTCCAAGACTTTTTAGTGGTCATTCTGCACTTTTCGATGGTCGTTCCTGGTCGTTTCGAGGGTTGATGGGCTTCTCATACATGCCTTTAGACATTGGTGACTTTTTTCTAATTTTTTCATTTAACGGTAAAAAATTTCACAAAAGTCAACCTTTTCCAAGTCTTTTTTAGTGGTCATTCCGCACTTTTCGATGGTCGTTCCGCGGTCGTTCCTAATCGTTCCGAGGGTTGATGGGCTTCTCATACATGCCTTTAGTAGTTGGTGACTTTTTTTTTTTAATTTTTTCATTTAACGGTAAAAAATTTCACAAAAGTCAACATTTTCCAAGTCTTTTTTAGTGGTCGTTCCGCCATTTTGGATGGTCGTTCCTGGTCGTTCCGAGTGTTGATATGCTTCTCATACATGCCTTTAGATGTTGGTGACTTTTTTTTTAATTTTTTCATTTAACGGTAAAATTTTTGAAAAAAGTCAACATTTTCCAAGACTTTTTAGTGGTTGTTCCGCACTTTTCGATGGTCGTTCCGCGGTTGTTCCTGGTCGTTCCAAAGGTTTATAGGCTTCTCATACATGCCTTTAGTCATTGGTGACTTTTTTTTAATTTTTTCATTTAACGGTAAAAAATTTGAAAAAAGTCAACATTTCCAAGTGACTTTTTAGTGGTCGTTCCGCCATTTTGGGTGGTCGTTCCGTGGTCGTTCCTAGTCGTTCCAAAGGTTTATAGGCTTGTCATTCATGCCTTTAGTCGTTGGTGACTTTTTTTTAATTTTTTCATTTAACGGCAAAAAATTTGAAAAAAGTCAACATTTCCAAGTGACTTTTTAGTGGTCGTTCCAAAGGTTTATAGGCTTGTCATTCATGCCTTTAGTCGTTGGTGACTTTTTTTTAATTTTTTCATTTAACGGCAAAAAATTTGAAAAAAGTCAACATTTCCAAGTGACTTTTTAGTGGTCGTTCCGCCATTTTGGGTGGTCATTCCTGGTCGTTCCGATAGTTTATAGGCTTGTCATTCATGCCTTTAGTCGTTGGTGACTTTTTTTTAATTTTTTCATTTAACGGTACAAAATTTGAAAAAAGTCAACATTTCCAAGTGACTTTGTAGTGGTCGTTCTGTCATTTTGGGTGGTCGTTCCATGGTCGTTCCTGGTCGTTCCGAAGGTTTATAGGCTTGTCATTCATGCCTTTAGTCGTTGGTGACTTTTTTTAAATTTTTTCATTTAACGGCAAAAATTTGAAAAAATTCAACATTTCCAAGTGGCTTTTTAGTGGTCATTCCGCCATTTTCGTTATGTTAGCATTAGTTTGAACGTCCATCTCTCCTAGTGCATCCTACATGAATATGTCATTTCCGTTATGTTAGCATTAGTTTTCATTATACATGATGTTTTGATTGCTCAACGTATTTGTTAGTTATGTTGAGGAACAATTTTCATCTGAATCTTGATATCCTGATAATGCAGATTACCTTACATGGGTTTGTATCAACCTAACCAGTGTAATCTATTTCAGGGGTGCTTGTTGAAGGCTCTGATTCTGTAGTAGAAGCAGAAAGTGCTATATTAGAAAGTTTAAGTAGGTACTGCCTATTGGAATAATTGTTTCTCTGTTTGTTTGTTTTTGGTTTTTTTTTTTTTAGCTATTGAAAACGTGTATATATATATATGTGTGTATATATATATATATATATATATTTTTTTTTTTTTTTTTTTTTTGTTTTGCATGCAGTCATGTTCGGACGGTAGTTGCAACATTAGGACAGCATGGAAGTGCTCGAAGGGCTGATAAATGGCAACATCTATATGCGGGCTTTACCGTATGGTTATCACAGACTGAAGTTATGGGAAACTTATTTAGTTTTTTTTGCTAATAAGCAACTCCTACCAGTGCTTGTCATTCTGTTTTTCTTATTGTTTGGCAACACTTCTAATGTTCAGTGATTTGCTCAAGCAAACAGCACTAAATGAAATTGTCCTTTTTTTAACATTCAACACAAATCACCCTCTGCTTGCTTCCGTGGTCATGGATTATGATAACCAAGCTTGCGATGGTCGGAGGGGAAAAAGAGGAAGAAGAAGGCGTGGTCGGAGCTTGTGGCGCGGTCTCCGGATCTTCGACGGCGTCGTTTAGGGCGGCGGCGGCAGCGGCAGCGGAGGTGGAGGCGCCGGATTTGGGGAGACGCTCCTCTTTTGGGGGAAGGGAACGAGGAAGAAGAAGAACAAAAGTAACAGCAGCGGAGTAAGGAAGTAAGAAGAATTTGGAGGGAAGAGGCACTCCGAGCCGAACTTTTCTTTCTTCTTTCATTCTGCAGAATTTGTTTTTAAATAATTTTATTAATTAAAAAAAATTTTAATTACACAGTCAGCATTTTCGGGATAGAAAAAAATAAAAAATAAAATGGAAAGTCATTTTGCAAATTTCAGTTTGTTGTTAAGTTATTTTGGCAAATTCTCCTATATGTCAGAGACCTCGTCTTCGAATCTCAAAAATCCCTAATTTAGTCTGCTGTTTGTTGTATGTGAGATCTTGACTTCGAATCTCAAAAATCCCTTAGTTTTGCGACGACGGAAACATCAAACATGGCGCAACTGGTGGCTGAAGCACTTCTCTCCGCTGCGATTCGTAAGATCTTTGAGAGGTCGAGTTCTCGCACGTTCATGGACTTTTTAAGGGGAAAGAATCCATTGATGACCAGCGCAGGGCATTGAAGAGGAATATAGGGACAGCTAGTCTATTTCTCAATGACGCTGAATACAGGCAGATCACCGAGCCGAGTGTTAAGAAATGGCTCGATGACCTCAAGGACGTAATTTTCAGAGCAGATGACTTGATGGAGGAGATCTACGAAGAAGCCCGACTAAAGCAGGAACTTGAATCTGGAAGCATAATGAAATTCATGACGCCTGATCATCAGTTCACGGACTGTGACAAAACTGTACGATCTGAGACCGTGACCGCCTTGGAGGATTTGAACAGCCTCTTAGATGAAGCGGCTGTCCTTGGACTGAAAGTGCATGCGCAGCATACTAGATCTCCATTGAGATTATCTGCTCCTTTGCGAGATGAATGCCATGTTCATGGAAGAGATGCCGATAAAGAGGAGATCATCAAGTTGTTGCTATTGGATGATGTTTGGCAAAATGAGATAGGTGTGCTTCCCATTGTAGGTATGGGTGGCCTTGGCAAGACCACCCTTGCTCAGCTTGTGTATGATGATCGCCGAGTGAAGGAAGGTTTTCAGCTCAGAGCATGGGTTATGGTATCAACTCAGTTTGATGTTTACAGGATAATGAAGTCTATTCTGAAGAAGGCCGGCTTCCCAACTGCAAGTGGCATCGAGGAACCATCGGAACTACAACGACAACTGAAAGAGACGTTGAGAGGCAAGAAATTCTTCTTTGTTTTAGACGATGTTTGGGATGAGAGTTATGTCAACTGGGATTTCCTGATCAGCACCTTAGCATTTGGGAAATGTGGAAGCAGGATCATTGTGACGACACACAGCCGATATGTTGCATCAATCGTAAAGACTGGAGATATCATTTATGAACTGCCTCTAGTGTCGGATCTTGATTGCTGGAAAATATTCGTCTTCCATGCTTTCAATGGATCAGACTCAGATGCAGTTCCATGCTTACAAGAAATCGGGAAAAAAATCCTTGCAAAGTGCAGCGGCCTTCCTTTAGCAGCAAAAGCCTTGCTGGTCTTTTATGCACCGAAAGAAATCCAGAAAAGTGGGAAAGCATTCTAAGGAGCCATACGTGGGACTGGAGTAAAAGCCAGAGCAGTGATCTGCTTCCGTCACTATGGTTGAGCTACTGTTCCCTACCTTCATGCTTGAAGCAATGTTTTGCTTCTTGCTCAATACTTCCAAAAGATTATGAGTTTCGAAAGAAAGAACTAATTTTGCTGTGGATGGCCGAAGGATTTTTGAAATCCGATGAGAAAGAAAAAAGACCAGGAAGAAGTTGGAGAGGAGTACTTCGATGTTCTAGTGTCAAGGTCATTATTTCGAAGATCAAGCCACTCCAAGTCGATGTTCGCCATGCATGACCTTGTACATGATTTAGCTATGTTTGTGTCAGGCGAATCTCGTTTGAGGTTGAATGAAACAGACTTTACTACCAAGACTCGCCATTTATCACACAACATGCCAGTTGATTATGACTCGTGGAAAATTCTATCTAGAGCCAAGCATTTGCGCACCTTCATGGGATCCCATGCATATTCTTCTAGTCAGTTTGTTGAAAAATTGATTGCAGAAGGCAGATTCTTAAGAGTGCTGTCCCCCATCAACGGAAATTTGGAGTTGGACAATGCCTGATTCATTCAGTAACTTGAAGCATCTTACGTACCTAAACTTGTCTGACAACAAATTTAAAGAGATACCTGATTCAATTTGTACTCTTTACAACTTGCAAACGTTGTTGTTGTCAAACTGTAAAAGACTCACTCGGTTGCCAACTGAGATGAGAAGACTGATCAATTTGCGTCATCTCAACACTACTTTCTCACCACTACAAGAGATGCCACCACAAATGGGTAATCTAAAGAATTTGCAAACATTGACCAATTTTGTTGTGAGTAATTATGATGGTAGTTCTAGCATCAAGGAGTTGGGACAGCTTCAACATTTGAGAGGAGAACTTTGTGTTTCTGGGCTTCAAAATGTTGATGTGGGTGAGGATGTTCAGAAAGCCAATTTGAGGCAAAAAAAGCACCTTAGGAAGGTAACTTTCCAGTGGCAAGGTTATCTTACTGATCCAGGAAGTGTAAAGGCGGTACTTAATGCACTTGAACCTCATACAAACTTGAAGGAACTCACTATTTCTGGATACACAGGTTCAAGTTTCCCAGATTGGGTTGGAGATTCTTCATTTATAAGACTGGAATCGGTTCATCTGAGTGGTAGTGCATCATGCTCGTCCCTTCTGCCACTTGGGAAGTTACCTTCTCTTCGAGATCTTTCTATTAAAAGCTTCCGTGGTGTGTATAAAATAGGCGGTGAATTTTATGGCAGTAGTTCTTCTGCTCCTCCATTTCAATCCCTGGAAACCCTTTGCTTTTATGATATGTCTAATTGGAACATCTGGTCATTCATTGGAGATGGCAAAGAGGCTGGATGTTTCCCTCGTCTCCAACAGCTTCAATTGTATGGTTGTAAGAGCCTAACTGGGAGCTTACCTGATTGTGATACAATAGAAACTCTTGAAATTAGCTGGTGCACCAAATTAGAGTTCCCAGGAAGCCACGGTTATGCGGGCCTTAGAAAGTTGAAAATCAAAGGATGTGATTCTCTAACGTCATTGCCATTAGACTACTTCCCAATCCTTGAGGAGCTTGTCGTGCAGGAATGTCTGAATCTGGAGTCACTTACGTATTCAGAAGAAACTGGCACCGTGTTGCAGTGTCTCAGTTTACTCAGACTAGTTGTTTGCAAGAATTTCAGGTCACTGCCTGAACACATGCACATGCTTCTTCCATCTCTTGTTTTTTTGGAAATCTCCAGTTGTCCAAAAATTGAGTCAATACCTGAAGGTGGATTGCCCCGCAATATAGATGCTCTTGTAATTTCTAATTGCCGCAAACTCATAGTGAAACACGGGCATTGGCATCTCCATGGACTAACGTCTTTGAGATTGTTATGCATTACTAAGTGTGATGTGGTTTTGGATTCATTTCCGGAGGGGTTGCTTCCTTTCTCTTTAACGTCTTTGAAGCTCCATAGCTTTCAAACCTTAGAAGCCTAAACGGAAGTGCCTTTCAGCATGCTACATCTCTTAATTCATTGTCCTTGTCTAACTGCAAGGAGCTCCGGTGTTTGCCAGAAGAAGTGCTTTGCACTTCTCTTCGCTCTTTGATCATCAGAGAGTGTCCTTTTCTTGAACGAAGGTACCAGAGAAGGGAAGGGGAGGACTGGCGTAAAATCTCTCACATTCTCAACATAGCTATTTCTGGCCGGACAACAGCGTGAGCATTTCACATTTCCCATTTTTGTTGTTCTCCATTTTTTTCTTTCCAAGTATCTCGTGATGGATTTTATTATTGTTATTTTTATTTTTTATTTTTTTTGGTGCAGTCGAAACGAAAACAGATTATAGGATTCTCCATCTACACATGTTTAGGAGATGTTTCTCCACAAGCAAGTCTGTCCTTAGTTTGCTCGTGAACAGAGAAAATAGACATATGAAGAAGTCTTTTAAGCAACTGAGTTACACCTTTCTTACCAAATTGGTAGACATCTTTTGCTCTTGGTATGATCATACTGCACTGTCATTGATTGAAAACATATAATTGTGATTACTTTCATTTATGATGTTGCTATGATTGTGCTATTAAAACTTGTTCATTGTTTCTGTTTCAAAATAAAAAAGAGATGCTTTTAGCTTGCACTATGTGTATTTGTTGACCTTCATCTTGTTTGAAGTACAATTTTGCTCGTCTGCCGGGTGTGGTTTTTTTGTTTGGGGCATTTGATTTTGATTGTGATTTTTTTTTTTAAACCAGAGATGACAAAGAACTTTGATTCTATGCTATAAACATCTGTTCATTGTCTAATTACTTTAATTGGACAAGTAAAACTTTTTTTGTTTTGTCATTTTAACTGAGATATGCTCATTCATCTTGCTTAAAAGGAAATTTCTGCGAGTTTATTTTGACTAGGATTAAGTACCGTTATAGATATCTCTGTGCTGTTTTTGTTTTCTCTTTTTTGTATTGGGAGAATATCATGACTGTATCTTGGCAAGGTGAATGCTATCCTTTATTTAGCAATTCAGAGTGTCTGATCTTATCATCTACCTGTATTAGTGATTTGTTTTGGTTTAATATACTCTTTAACAACCTGAAACCTGCATCTAATATAATAAAGTAATGTCTGTACCTGCATAAACCATCCAAGTTTTTATAATGCAACCCTTATTAACCATGTTATTTTTTTTTGTTACTTCCACTCTCAATCTTAAGAGGGGGAAAAATATATATTAACAATGTTTTTCTAAGGGAATCATTTCTCTTGATGTAGGTGGGTATTAGACACTGGAACTCACAGGCAGAATACCAGACTTCATAGGAAATTGGTCAAATCTTTATGCCTCGTAAGACAATCTGGCTGGACACTTTTCTCTGTTTTCATTCAACTGATTTTATTTTTAATAGGCCTATGCCTTAGTTGAAATGGAGAGGGAGGTGAAACATAAGAAGAAGAAGAAACAATCAAGCACTACAACTTTATGATGGATAGCTAGTTCCTTCTATATGTTTCAACAGGAAGTTTCAAGGAACTCTTTTGAGGTACCTATGCAAATCAAACATTTGCACATCTGACTTCTTTAACAGAGTTGTGATTAGCTATAGATATAATAGTCACGTCCAAATCTATTTGCAGATTTGTTAAGCTAACAACAATATGTCTGGTATGCCTTTAGGCAATTTAGTAGAGTATCTAATTCAATCGCTTTCTCGCATTTATCAAGAATATGAGGTTTATAAATATGTGGAGAGTAAAGTAGGTTTTCTAATCATAATCATATGGCATGAAATTTAACGACTCATTAGTGCAACCTGCAGGGTGAGGAATGACAATATTTCTGGTTTGGGAATACCAACGGTGGTCACAGATGTAATGAAGTGTTTACTGATTTTGCTCTTGCAACACACCCCCCCCCCCCCCCCCCCCCCCCCCCTCCTCTTAAATACTTATTTGTTAATGTTAGTCTATGGCTATGTCATGAAGTTGTTTTTTCGTTCCTTCTTTTCCAGGGTTTTGAGCTTCAACAAGATCAATGGACGGATTCTTGACTCTTTTTGACCTTAGTTCACATACTATTATGTAATTTGACTTCTCTATCTTTGATTGTGTCACATGCCTTGTAACGGCTAATCTTAGTGTACTGAAGTGTGTGTTTCTCTTTGCCTAATCAGTTTTCTGGGAGACAATGGCTTAAGTGGTACACTGCCTCAAGAAAAAATCACATCTCTTGTCACCAAGTAATTAGTATGCTAATAGTTGGACATGCTTAGCAACGGTAATGGCAATGACCAAAATTGACTCTTTGGTACTATGTACAACTTTACAATATGAAGTTCAAGCACCAGGTGACACTTCTCCAAGTAGTTACAATATTTACGTGTATTATGTACATAATCTGCTATACTAGAATCTTCGCAAAACAAGTAAATTGTGTTTTTATAAACTTTGAAGTGGTGTTTTCTTTATAGTTTTTGTTGCTCATAGCTGTAGTTAAATTTACAAATATATGTTTATATGTGACGATGAATAGTTACAGAAAAAATTAAAGAAACACGTGCATTCTTTAGTTATATTTGATGATGTGATATTTGATGTAACTTGCTTTTGTAAGATGATCAACTTGTTAATTTTTTAGCTATAATTAAATAGATTTTTTTTAGTAGTCTATTGACAGTTTGACACCCCAATCTACTTTTTTCACATGTTATTCAATTAGTTTTTATTATTAGTAAATTATCCATTACTAAAAATTACTTTTAAGGACAAATATTTTTATAAGGTACTCTCTACACACCTTACTCTAAACATTTAAAAAGATACAACTTTTTAATACAGTATATATTAGATATCAACCCTAATTAAGTAATTTTATTAATGGATAATTTAGTAATAATAAACAGAAGAAGAAGTAGAAGTTTTATGCTTAGACAAAAAAAAAAAAATAGAGAGAGATAGAGAAGAAGATTCGAGCTCCAGAACCCACAGCCAACAAAATCAAATTAATATTCGAAATTCAAACCAATATTTCAATCAAAGTTTACAAATTCTCAGAAAACAAATCAAATCACTAAATAACCTCTATAAGTAAGAAAAACGAAAAGCAAAAAAAAAAAAAAAAAAAAAAAAGAAAAGAGAACCTGGGGAAAAAACAGAAAAACGAAAAATAGCATACCAAATCTGAAAGCAAGCTCAACCAACTCCAAACAAAAATGCGATGAAAATTTCAAAACAACTGGAAAAAGAGAGAGAGGAAAGACAGAGAAACAGGAAGAGATGAAATAGTGAAGGAACTTTATCGTCTGATGAAACAGTAAAGGGCGTGAGAGAGAGATCGAGAAGAGAGGCTGATGAAACGGTGAAGAGAAAAGTGAGAGAGAGAGAGAGAGGAAAAGTCGAGAAAAAAGAGGAATAATCCAAACGGTGAGGAGGGGAGAGAGAGAGAGAGGAAGAGTCGAGTAACGGTGAAAAAGGAAATCTAGTTACAAGAACCAAACTAGATGAAATTCATATTCATACCACATACTAAAGAGGCATGAATGATTACCGTTCTTTCTACATTATTTTGGCTTTTTTACCATTCGTTCATAGTCTCTTTTTCTCTATCTATAGTGGTCTGTCGAAATTATCATTGCTTTTTAGTATATTGATGATTTTGCCCTCAAGCTTGAGTTGCTTTTTCACTAGCTATAGTGATTGGATGACTTTGTCCCTTACTTTTATTATACATAGCTTTTTTGCCCTTTGTTTTTCGTTTTTTTTTGTTGACTACAACAGTCGGATGTTTTTACCCTTTGTTTATAAGTTTGATCGATTTTACCCTTCCAAATTGTTCGATATTGTGTTGTGTTTGCAGTGTATAGACGATTATGCCCTCAAACCCTGGGATGTCTTCTTGCTGTCCTCCTCTCCATCTTTCATTTCAAATTTTTCTTTCTTTCTCTACTTCGCCTCTTTCTCGCACTGTTCACCTTATCTCTCTTAGTTGTCCATTTTAGTTTTTTTTTTTTTCCCTCTCTCTACCTCATTGCCTTTCTACATTGTTCATCTTTTATTTCCTTCTGATCTTAACATGTTTTTTGGTTTGCTTTCTCTATATTGTTCATCTTTTGTTTTGATTTAGGGTTTTCTCTTTTGAGGGTTTTTTTTTTTTTTTTTTTTTTTTTTTTTTTTTTAATTTGGTTTCTATTCTGCATTATTTATGTTCTTCTTCGAACCCTAATTTTAGGTTTTTTATTTCCTGCAGTTTGTCTTCTTTGTTCCTTTTTTTTTTTTTTAACTTTTTGAAATTCAAATTTTAAAGTTTAGTCTTTTATTCATCTTCTATTTCATATTTTTGGTCTCTTTTTTAATTTATTTTTTTAACGATTTTGATTTAGGGTTTTTCTTTTGAGTTTTTTTTTATTAGATTTATGCTCTTCATTGTTGATGTTTTTATTCGAACCCTAGTTTTTTTTTTCTACTGTTTATCTTCTTCTTCTTCTTTTTTTTTTCTTTACTTTTTGATATTTAAATTTTAAAGTTAAGTTTTTAATTCATTGTTTCTTCATATTTTTGGTCTTTTTTACTTTTTTTAATGATTTTTGTCTCCAAATTTCCGATTTTTATTTTCATTTTTTTTGTTTGATTCTCTTTTTTGGGTTTCTGGTTTTTTTTTTTTTTTTTTTTTTTTTTTTTTTTTTTCCGTTTTCATTTGATTTGTTTTGTTTTGTTTTTTAAATGTACTAATTATTTTTTGTCTTTTGCATGTATAAAATTTAACTAAAGTTTGTTATGTTTCTTTAAAAATAATAAATGAAAGAAAGAATGGGATCTGTTTTTAGTTTTGTTATTTTTGTTTAATCGTTTTTTTTCCCCCTTTTGAGTTTTTTTTTGTTTTTTGTTTTTCCTTTTGTTTCTTCTTTGTTTTTGTTTTTATTATTGTGATCATTTTTTCCTACATAACCTAAGAAATTTTTTTTTGTTTTATCATCATCATCATCAGCTTACATTTTTATGATTGATGGAGATCTTGGTAAAAAAAATTAAATACAAAAAAAATGGACGAAAGTATGAGGTATGTTCTGCTTTATTTTGTTTTGCTTTTGATTTTTTGAATTTTTTTGTAGCATTTTGTTTTCTGAAATTTATATATATATATTGTTTTTAATTTTTAATTTTTAATTTATGTTAATTTGTTTTTCTACGTTGCGGTGATGATGGTTCAAAATGGCTGCATTGGGAGTACAAAGAGAAATATTGAAGACCTTTCTTTTTATTTTTTGATATTACGTTTTTGGTTTTTGCAATTTTTACCTGAGGTAATATTTGGTTTAGTTTGGTTTTAAATTTTTGTCTTTTACTGTTGTGTTTATGATCACATGTCGTTTTGGAAGTTTACAGCTTAGTTTTCATATTTTAAAATTTTTTTTTTCGTTAGTTCATTTTGGTGTGAATCAGGAAGCGGAACTCCAAACCTTAGATCCATATCAGAATCAAGTAAACAGTCATTTATTACAACTCAATTATAAAATATAATTTATTAAGCATTCTTAAATCATATAATAGGACACAAAATTTACCACAAAAGTAAGCATTACTAAACTTAATGCATGCCAAGATTGGTTCTACAATACTTATCCATGCTGCTACAGCGTGGACAGCATTGGATATTTAACTACAATGCCTATGCATATACATATTTAACTACTTTTATTAACAGAGAAGTCAAACAATCAGGGACTTCATGATGGTGCGATACTTATACAATTTAACTATAATGCCAGTCACCTGGTAATATTCTTTACCTTTATTATAAAAAAAGTAAAAAATTTCTAACAGTTAAAATTAAATAGATTTTTGATATTTACAACAGGTATAAAATTAATGCTCAAATTGAATACAGCACTGGAGGGATGAATGTTGTCATGTTTGAAAAACCTCTCCAATCACTGATAAACAAACATTGCTCCAACTTGATAATTCAAGAAGGATACAGTGATTCAAATATCATTCCCCCTATCCTCGATCAACTTAAAGGCATGTCAAAAATATTTCTGGTTCAATTTCGTCTTAGATGTGCTTTTATTAATGCAACAATTGTGAAAACTTTTGACGATGATAAATCACCAATGTTATTGCCTGCACCACCAGCTGAATCCCCCAAAGACATCCGACCACGGTTAGCCTTTTTAGAACCGGAGACCCGCAATCATAAACCCAAAAAAAAAAAAAATCAGTTTCACCTAACCTGTAACAGAAGAAATTGAATTAAGGAACATTGTTATTCATGTTTAATTTTAAATTATTTTAATTTCCTTACTCAACATATATATTCATAAATTACAAACTATCATGTAATTGCATTTATTATTATTTCAGCTCTCATCAATAGCATTCTCCAACAGAAATTCAAGTATCTTCAATTGACTCATTCAAAAAATGAAAGAAAACAAAATACAGTTATCTTTTATATATAATTATTTATTATATAACCATATTTATTTCAATTTTATTTATAAAGAACAAATAACTAATAGACTTTCTTTTTAATTTTTCATCATGACAGATCAGAAGAAAAAATAAAAAAAGTTTAACATGGTTGACAGCTTCTCAATCAAGTACAGAAAGTTCCACTCACAACAACTCTATCTGTAAATATATATATATATGTTTGTATATATAACTCCGACATGTTAATATAAACTTAATGTATTTATTCTAATATTTAAATAGTAAGGACAAAAAAAAAAAAACAAAATTCTTAAACTTATTATAATTATATTATTTATCTTAATTAACTATCTTTATTGTATGTTATTTAATTTTACTATTTCTCTTTTCCTTTTTTTCCTTATTTCTTTCTCATACAACAACACACGGGTATTAAACTAATCTAGACTTTAAAAAAATAGCAATCAGTAGTTTGAAAAGCCTAAAAGCCCGTTCAAATAGTGACAACTGTTGTACTGAACCAAGAAAAGAAGCATGTCAAATGCACATCGGTGCTTTTATATATGCATGTATGTATGTATGGATGTATAGATAGATTTATAATTTGTTTTAGATAGAAATTCTTCATAAACCGTGTCGGCTAAAAGAAACTAAAACACAAATTCTGTCTACATTGTGTCATTATTTCTATAAGTTTATATTTAGACCGTCAATTGAAGTTAAAATTTTTTAAATTGAAGTTGACAAATTTTTTAAAAATTAATTATAATTTTTTAAAAAATAAAAATTTAACAAAAAAAAATATAATTTAATTAGAGTTAAACTTAAACGTTAAATAATCTGTAAGTTTCGTATCAATAGCTACTAAAATGAAGTGTACAAATAAGCGTCCTCTTCCTCACCGCCCATAAAAGTTAAATCATTACAAATAAGAAAGCTGCCACATGAGACAAGCTCACAAAAACCATTAAACAGAAAGTTAAAAAATGTTAGCCACACAAGACAAGCTCACAAAAACCATTAAGAAAAAAAAAAAAAAAAAACCAACGAGAAGTTAAAAGAACCAGAAATAGTTGATTTACCCGCTCAATTGGTCTGCAAAATAATCAAGAAAAGTTGATTTATCAGATGAAGTCATCCGCCGAAGGAAAAAAAAAAAAAAAAAAAAGAAAAAAAAGGCGTTCAGGTCAGTCATCAGTTATCTGCAACTGTCACTTTTTATATATTAATAGATATAATGAGTTTAACACCCGTGCATTGCACGGGAAAGAAAGAAAAAAAATAAAGAAATAAATTGAGTATTATATAATAAAAACAGTTGGTTAAGATAAATATTATAATAAAAAAAAGAAAAAAATTTTGTAGTTATACTCATTTAAAGAAAAAAAAATTAAAACAAAAATAAAGCAGAAAAAAAAAAAGAACAAAAATCTTTAAACTCAAAAGAACCAAAAAAACTAACCCTAACAAAAACATTATAACAAAATAAAATATATATCATATTTTCTCATTTTTTTACTGTTTAAAAAAAAAAAATTTATCATGTTATATACATGCAAAAACTTAAAAAAATGATTTTTAAAATATAAACAAAAAAACAAAAAAGAAAAAAAAATTGCATGCAGAATCCTTAAAAAAAAGGGTCTTTAAAAATAGAATAAAAGAAGCAAAAAAAAAAAAATCGAAATAAAGATAAAAAATTTAAAGTAAAAGATCGTTTAAAAATCAAAAAAAGACAAAGTGAGCAAAAACACAATACAACAATAGATCAGAATCTAATGTTTAAAATTTAGCGTAAAAAAAGGCAAAAATAATATTAAGAAAAAAAAACTCTAAATAGGGGTAAAACCGGTAACACACTGTAGAAAAAAGAAAAGAAACTAAAAAAAAGCGTAAAACGGTAATTATATTGTGTGGGTAATCAGCAATTTCTGCATAATAGGGGTAAAAATATCAACTCACTG